>VWZU01003154.1:1039323-1088533 GCA_013397095.1 Sterrhoptilus dennistouni | reverse complement strand
CCCCTACAAGTGATTTTTGGTTGCTAGGAGAAGTGCAATGGTCTGCCCTGCTCTTATCCAGCAGTAAAATTGAAAGTGTATTGAGGTAAAGAGAGGGGCAAAGCACAGTGTGGGCCATGAATCTCAACTTGCCTCTAATATGTCCACTTTGTTTCCACTTTTTCTTTGAAAACTTTTGTTTTTACTAATGGTGTTTCTTTCCAGCTGATCTCTGGAAGCCATTCAGAAAGAAAAAAAAAAAAAAAAAAGGAAAAAAAAAAAAAACATGTTNNNNGAAAAAAAAAATCTGCTGTTAAGAGTCCACTCAGAGGAACAAAAAAAGGAGGTGGAGACTTTGAGACTTATTCATGGGGCCACAGTGGTAGCAATGCACAACTCAATGAATGGCTTCACTCAGCTGCTGTTAAACCTGGGTGATTGATACCTTCTGGTTTTTCCTAGAGCTAGAAAAGCCTGCAAAAAGTCTTCCTAGTGCTCCTGCCAGTTTTAATGCAAGATATTGAAGTTGTTTACAAACTATTTCAAACAGCAGAATATTCAGTGTTCTTGAAGCATTCAAGTAGCAATGTTGCATTATGTGTGTTAAAATCAAAAAGGATTGTTAATAATTGTGGTACTCTTGTTCTAGTTTGTGAAATACTTTATTCACTTTTTAAACCATGCTTTTTCAAATAATTGTGTGCTGTGGCAAGAATCATTTGACCATCACCTCCTAAAATAATCTAAAATTTGCCTTATCCAAATGTCATTGGCTATTTTTAAGCCTTGTCTGTTAGAAATAGTTGTATGTGATGATGTAACGGGTATAAATTATTTGGCAATATTGTTTGTATTAATAGACTGTCAAAATCACGAGAGTTACGGCAGATTTCACTTGAAATTGATTGCAGGGTGAATGTATAGACAATATATTCTTTCCTCAAGTGCTTAATGAAACTTAGCCTGGAGAGCAGCCTTTAAGTAATAATTATATGTCTCAAGGAAGATTGCTGAAGAGGTTTTGTGTGTGAGTCCTGTGAATGAGGAAACTGAACATGTGGCTGCAGGGATCTGTGCTTTGGGCTGTGGAAACAGGCCCCTGTATCATTCCTCACCAGGAGTAAGTGGTGAGTGGCCCAGGGTCTCATTAACAATTTAAAATCTTGTGTTGACTCAATTTAGTGACATGCAGATAATAGAGAAATTCAGTGATGATGTACTTGGAAAAATAGTGCGGCAACTTGTAACGATTTGTTATTCCCATAGGGACAAAATGGGTTTCACCCATATTTTCAAGGCTATTGGGTGACCTGGCAGTACTGGATTGAGTCCCACTGTAATTGAATAGAATTTCTGTCTGTTTAGGTCAGGGCTGAATTTGCCCCCAGGGAAAAATGAAGATGGAAGAGTTGCAAGTTAAATTATGGGAACTGGCTCTATCTTACAGATAGAGCTGCTAATGGGGGTTGGAGTGTGTGTGTGGTTCTTCCGTGTGTGGTGGGGTTTTTTTAAAATTTTATTTCCTGATCCACACAGACTCTAGGAGTAATTAAAATACCATCCAAAGTACAGCTGAGTTTTCAGTTACATCCATGAAAGCTGCAAGTGCTGAGACCAAGAGTTTTCCCTCCATAAATCACAGCAGATGTTGCCTTAGTCATTCTTCAGTGCTACCCCCAAAGCACTGCTGTCTTTCTTCCTGCTGAGTCCTTCTTCCTGCTGGGACCTGCATGGGGGGAAACAGACACGTTTTGTCGCTGCACGTGGATATTGGCTCATGAATTTGGATTAGCTATTAATATGTTGATATGAAGGATGTGCCCAGTACAACTTAGGAACTTCATGGCAGAAGGAATAGTGAGATCTGGTCTCCGAGAACACAGCTGATGGTGGGAGAGGTGTGCAGTCATTTATAGTTGAGGAGGAAGGGTGACTTGAACTGTTTCTGCTGCTGCTGCATCTGTTTGTCTGACATCTAAAACAAAGCAGCTTTTGAGATCCAGGAGGGTCAGAATGGAAGAATGGCAGACCATTAAATATGCCTTCTAGTAATCATTTTCCTTCCTGTTACTTGACAGTCCTGCCACACTGAATTATGAAGGAGAAAAGAGATAGAGGGGGATTCAGCACTGCTGGTTTGGGACAGGGCTTGTGGGGGGAGCAGGCATTGCTGTGGTGAAGCATTGAGCAGTGCCTGTCCTTCCTTGTGCCTCCCCTCAGGCCTAGGGGTGTGTGCCTCTGGGAGTCTAAATATGCCAGGGAAGGAGTCAGGAAAGAAGTGGTAGCTGTGGGCTTGTCTGAAATTAGAGGAAACCTCTTGTAAATGGTGACCCTTAGCTGAATGTCTTTTCTGTTTCATTTCCTTTTTCATGCAATTCAACATGCTGAAGGAAGGACCATTCCCCAGAGATCTTGTCTGTTCTCCAGAGCCCTGTGCTTTTGTAGGATAAACTTCTTTCAGATCAAGTAGCCTACATCTGTTTAATTAATGAGCAATTTATAGCTGTGATATTGAAGTGGAAAAGCAAGTAAAGAAGGCAGGTTTGCATACACTTTTTCTTTCACATGAGACAAATCTGTGACCATTTCTTACACTTTTTTTCTCCCCTCCTTCTATTTCCTAGCATTTTGCTAGGATGAAAGATGTGTGACTTTCTTGTCAACTTTCAAATATGAAATCTTCTCACTCTCAGTGCTTTACATGTCTTAATTGTAGAGCGTTTTCCTCTGCATAGACCAGAAAATGAGAAATGCCTTAGCCCACCACAGGGAAATCAGTGGAGTTGAAACTTCTAGATTTATTCTAGGCCAGAGAGAAAAATGTGCTCTTGTGTTTACAGATTTTCATTCCCTGTGCTCTTTATCTGCTCCATCTTGTGTGGTTTATTCATGTCACGTGCCTCCTTATATTTCAGAGTTGAAGAGTTTGTTCTATCTTGTTTTCTTGTCAGATGCTTTAGTTTATTTTCCAGCTCCTTTTCTGTTCTGTTCTTTCTCCTTTGGCTGCTGTTTTCTAACCATGTTTTTTTGAATATGGAGAATTAAGACACCAAAGGTTGGGGGGGAAGGCAGTGTTGGTAAGGGAAGTACTCTTATAAGAAATTTGCCCCTTTGGCAGCGTTACTTGGTGAATTCTCTGCATAGATAAAGTTCTGTGGAGGCATAATCTTCTGCCATTCTTAACTAGTGCCTTGAGGAAATTAAAACAAATTAAAATAAACTTACAGAATTTACGTGTGCAAGCCAGATTTTCTGTGAAGTTGGAAAGAAAATTAAACTATGTCTGAAGTCTTCCATTTAGTTTTGAAACATATAAGTTTCCCCTCTGTCATGGAGAATTTTCTCTTTCAGTCTAGTGAGAACTACAGATAACTATGTTGATACATGATTTGTAAAGTTTCCTTTTCTTGCAAACGATTGAACTTTTTTCCATTTATGAAATATTGAGACATAGAAGGATAATAATAACTATCAGTGGCTGTTTTTTTAATATTCTACAAAGTTGAGGGAAAAAATCACATTAAAAGGTAAGAGATACTGGGCAGGCATAAACTGATAAGAAACAACATTTGAGGAAATTATTGTGCTGATACTACTCTTAAACTAATTGATATTATTTCAGGATGTTATTTCTGCTATGTTTATATAATCTATACATGATATATGTGTCTAAGAGAAGAGGAGACTGAGGGGAGATCTCACTGGAGTGTTCCACATCCCCATAAGGGGAAGTGGAGGGGCAGACATTGATCTCTGTGCCCAGTGACAGGACCCAAGGGAATGGCCTGAAGCTGTGTCAGAGGAGGTTTGGGTTGGGTATCAGGGAAAGGTTCTTCCCCCAGAGGGTGACTGGATACTGGAACAGGCTCCCCAGGGCAGTGGTCACAGCACCAGCCTGACAGAACTCAAGAAGCTTTTGGGCAACACTCTCAGGTACATGGTGGGATTCTTGGGGCTGTCCTGTGCTTAGTTTACTTTCTTATATATAAGCTTGTCTATAAATTGGTATTATATATGGGAAAGTAAATTATGATGGACTTTGATAATCCTTGTGGATCCCTTCCAACTCAGAATATTCTGTGATTCTGTGGTAATGCAGTAAGTATTAAATATGTACTATACAAAATATCTTGTGGGAGAATTCTCTTAATTTACTAGGTAAGCTGGATGAAACATTTTGGGCTGAAATTTTTGTTTTGTTTTGTGTTTTTTAATTCCTAATCTTACTGAAGAACAAATTTTACTTTTTGCAGTGCAATGTAGATGAAGCCCTGACTCAGCAGAAGATGCTGGGAATTTTGTCATCAGTATCAGTGAGGCCACAGTTTTGGTTTTGTTGTGGTTGGCAATGTGGGAGGTTGATGCTGAGAAGGAAGTTTTGTTTGTTGGTTTCATTTTGGTTTGGTTTTTTTTATGATTATACAAAGCTCAAGAGAGTG
This sequence comes from Sterrhoptilus dennistouni, assembly GCA_013397095.1. Taxonomy (NCBI): domain Eukaryota; kingdom Metazoa; phylum Chordata; class Aves; order Passeriformes; family Zosteropidae; genus Sterrhoptilus; species Sterrhoptilus dennistouni. Next base: position 1,084,115 of record VWZU01003154.1, on the reverse strand, counting down.
ACCTAAAACTAAATATAAAGTTGGAATCAGGAAAATAAAAATATTACAGATACCAAAAGCTTCACCTGTGCTGCATTAGAAAACCAGTGAGAAACCAAGACAATGATGTACAACAGATTAAGCAGTAAGTAGTGTAGTCAGCAGCTTGAGAAAGTAGTTTGTAACACCATGAAGGCTACATTTATTTCATCTTCAAATGGAGACAGGCTGTTGACTTATGGTAACCATAAGTCCTCGGGACTAAAATTTTTACTATTGGAGCAGCCAAAAATCTATTTTAAAACCAACTTATAATAAATTTGCAACTTAGAAAGGCAGGGGCATTATTTGACAACAAATTCCTTTCATGCCTCTTAGCATTTTTGTCCAGTTGTCTAACTAGACTGCTTGATATTACCAAAACGGGTGAGGGTGGAATAAATTCTGTCACTCTTTGGATGAGGAGTTACAACTCTCGTGAATAATTATAATAAGTTGTAATTCTTCTTTTACAGGAATACAGGAGTACCAGACATTTAAAAGGAATAAAATCATTAAGGTTGGAAAAGAGTTCCAAGGTGGACAAGTCCAACCTTTAACTTATCACCACCTTGTCAACTAAACCATAGCACTCGGTGCCATCTCCAGTCACTTCTTGAACACTTTTAGGAGCAGTCATTCCACCCCTTCAATGAGCAGCCCATTCCAATGTTTATCAGCCCTTTCAGTGAAGAAATTTCTCAGCCTGTACACTGAGTACCTGGAGAGAAAATAGATTCTTTAATATTCTATGTGTCAGAAGACTTTTCAGATCACAATTTACTTTCCTATATATATAAGCTTTTTTATAAATCCGCATTAATTGGTTGCATATGCATGTGATATAAATAAAACCTAACTGGATGTTATAAGCCAAAGGAATAAATCAGAAAAATTATTCTATTGCATGTTGTATTCTTGCTGCAGCTGTCTTGGAGAGCTATAAATAGATATTGCTTATTACTGTCACTTGCATTTATTTTTGCTTTAAATGGCAAATGCAGCTATTGTTAACAGACCTTAAAATCGCTTGGAGGGTATTTACTTAGATAATTTTGAGGAAAATTGTGAATGTCCTTGTTAAAATATTTGTTAATAGCATTTGACTACTTGGACAAGTAGATAAATTGTCAGTACAAATGATCAAAGATTTTTTTTTTCATGTCTTCAAGAAAAAAAAATTGTAGAGGATTTGTAAACACTTTTCCAAGTGCTTATACTGTGAGTTTTTTAGTGAAAAAAGACATATACAAGAGGGATAAAAAAAGAATAAAAATCATAGTAGCAGTTTCAAAAAGTAACAAAGTAAAACAAGCAGAAAAATAAATATTGTCTTACAGACCTCCTTTTGCTCCTTTCCAAATACATCAAAATCAGCAAAAAATTCTGCTGTAGTTTCAGTTTTCTAGTAGTTTTAGTTTTAGTTTTCTAGTAATGGAAGAGCTTTTGCTTTGTAAGGATTTTTGGAAGCTTTACTCACTGCCAGTAAATATGGCAAAAATAAGAGGGATCAGTCCACTGAAGTGTTTGAGTGTTCATGGAATATGTACCTAATGTAATGTAGATGTCACTGGCTCTTGTTCCCCTTCCTGCTCATGGAGGAGAATCAATATCTGTGCTTCAGAATCCTAGCCATGATAAAATGAGGTGGACAGTGATGATAGACCTGGCTCTCTGGTACCATAGCTGTCTCTTTGATAAACCAAATACTTGGAATTTTAGAGAAGTGTTGTTAAAACATGGTGTTCCTGAACACCTGGCACTTCTTGCCCTAACCGGTGAGACACTTTGGAGGCGAGTGAGATGACAATTCAGAATATTGAGACTTAATGAGATTCCTTCATTATATAGTAATAAAGGCATTGTTATTATAAAATGTTGTTATATAAAAATTTATTAATAAAAATAGTAAATGGAGAGTGGTACAGTTGCTGAATTTTTTGCTAGAGAGTTGTAACTTTTGTTTGTATAAGCAAAGATTCACAGTGTACCTTACTATCTGTATTTATGTTTATTTTTAATCTTCCCAGTGGTGGGAGCAATCAACCTAGCCTTGCTGTAGAAACTGGAGAAAATCTCTAAACTACACAGTGGGAAGGATAAGTGAAAAAAAAATCTCTCTATAAAGTTAAATTTCATCTCAACCGAGGTAGAACTAGGCATATAAAGCTTCTCCTTTCAAGGAAAGAATTTATTTTTTTATTTATCTCCAACACTGATTTTATGGTGTAAGATACAATTTCATGTTTAGAGATCCAAGTGAAAACAGAGTCAAAAAAAAATATCTTCAGATAGGGAATAGATTTCAAAATGTGCTTTAAAAATACTGAGAAATTTTCATGCCCACAAATAGTGGACCTTGGATTTTGTTAAAAACTTACAGAGAATGGAATGGAGTTTACGTGTTATAAATCTTAACTGCAGTTCTGAGAGCTATTGCATAACCAAGGCAAAGAATCTTTTGGGCCATAGATAAAGTTGTCACTTGAACAGTATAAAATTAAAATTCACTGAATATTTATCTGGTTTTATATTGAAAATAAGAAGCTATAAGTCTTGACAGCAGTAGCAAAACTAGGATTGTGTCTAGGCACATGATTATTCACTATTCACTAGTTGGACATTCACGTAATGTTAAAACACAAAGTGCTAAAAGAAGGATCGCTGTGGTATCTCAAATCCAGCACTTAAAACAACAAATGAAAGGAGTTAAATCTTTGCTCTGCTGGCATTCTCTTCATTGAGAGGCCTCTGAAAATAGAGATATAGATAACTACTTGGTGTCTTAACTCTATGTACTCCATGAATTGCTGGTCCCCAATTATAAAATACTGGTAATTCTAATTAAGTTGGTTAATCAGGGCCTATATATTGATGTCATACCTTGGCTTTCATAGGCCAGTACTCCTCTAGCCATATTCTGTCACATTAATTTGCTTTGTACAAAGATTGAACTGCAGCAGCTCTTGTGTGGCGTGAGGATGCTGTAGGTGAAGGAGGCAATTGACCAATTCTGCAGTGGGCGATGGTGAAAACAGAGTCTGGCATATCCTGTGCCATATAAAAAAGGAGACTGTCTCCTTTTTTACTACATCTTGGTCAAAACCATGAGGAATATTGTAGGCTCCAAACTGACAGAAGTGTGTGATGTTGCATTTGCCTGACTGCTGAATGATGCATTGGTAGGGTTGAAACAGCAGGAATGCCAGGTTCATAAATTTGGGTGGATTTATGAACCTTTATATTACAGACAGTTCTTGTCTGTGGGAATATTCTTTTGAGGAATTGATTCTTTCATTCACTAATCTATGTTCCTTCATTTACTTTTTCATTCTATTGTGTTTGTGTGTGTTTCAAAATGCTTTTCAATTCAAGCAGCTCTCAGGTAGGTGGAAATCTGATCTCACTTATTAGCGTTATTTGTAAGCTAGAAGTGATCTCCTAATTTGAGGAATTTCAATTATAGTCATGCCTCCTATTGATTAGGTTTTGTTATTTGGGGGCAATTGGCCGTCTTTTCAAACCATAATAGGACTGTTGAAACTCAGTCACTGAAAAAAATGGCGCTAGCCTTTTTATTTTGTACAAGACATTGAAGGCATAGAGTTTTGAGGGTAAAAAAGTAATCTGAAAGATACAATTTTAGAAAGGAAGGAATGAGATTTATATTTATTGTAAATAAGAGGTATGGGTGGATATTTGGATCAAGTGGTGGCCTTTCACCTTTAAGGCAACAGCTGAAATTAATCCTTAGGTCCTAAGTTAATTGAGATAAATGGTTTTAGCTCTGTCCCTGGTGTAAAGTAGTCCATATTGCAAAATTGCCGTACATCTGTTTGTGCAAACTTGGCATAATTGGCATTCTCTTAGGACTGAGTTGTCACCGAGAGTGGACTATTTCTTATTGCTTAGGAAGGTGTTCCCTGTAGGTCAGGGTAAATGTCCTTGTTGGGTCTGTGAAGGAAATCTGCTCCTGCCTCTCTTAATAATCCCTACCTGACAGATTTGTCAGAAATGTCTTAAGTGTTATAGCTGTTCTTTTAAATAATGTAACAAAAAAAAAACCCAAAAAAAACAAAACAAAACAAAAAAAACCCCAACAACTCAAAAACTTTTGGTTTAAAGAAAGTATATCAGTAGGAGACTGGACCTTATTTTGTTATATCTGGTAGGAATCCAGATGCTCAGAAATGTTAAAATTGCCTAACTTTCCCTTTTCTCATGAGAGCCTTCAATGATGATCTTGAACTTTATGAAAGATGAGCATGTGGACAGAAAGATAAATTAATATAGGATGAATGATAATTTTCTAAGGACTAGGTTGAACTTCAGTAAAGGAAAGCATGTGACTTTCCTTCCCCTTTTTCACTGGAGGTTCTACAGGAATTGGAATTCATCCTTTTTTCTGTTATTAGTGAGGCACTGGCACAGGCTTCCCAGAGAAGCTGTGGGTGGCCCATCCCTGGAATTGTTCAAGGCCAGGCTGGATGGCGCTCTGAGCAACCTGGACTAATGGAAGGTTTCCCTGTCCACAACAAAAGGGTTGGAACATGATGGTGTTTAAGGTTCCTTCAAATCCAAACCATTCCGTGAATCTGTTATGTGTAGATGTGGCATTTAGGAACATGGTGTAACGGTTGACTTCACAGTGTTAGGTTTGTTATTGGACTCAATTATCTAAAAAGTATTTTTCAACCCAAATGGTTCTGTGATTCTTCCTCTAAGGAAAAAGCCATTTGTATCATACTGCTCTTGGCTGAAGAGTTTTTGTTGTTTTGCTGCTCTTACTCTGATATCTTCTGGGCTGAACCTTTGGAGCTATAGAGTCCTCTGCGTCACTCTCTTAGCTCTCAGATGATCTGGAGGACTGAAAGATCAAAAAGATCAAAAACTTTTACTCATTGCCTCCTTTTTTTACCCCAAGTGGGATGGGAGGTGTTGGGAGGCAATGAAGGAAGCTGCATCCACATTTTGACCAGTATTCTGTGTGGTGTTATCCAAGGCAATGTTCCAGGTGTCAATGTGCTAAGTGTTGTCTTTGCATACTTGGAGGATGTTTTCCCAAAATCTTTAGATGAGTAAAGGATTGAAACAAAAAAAAAATTACATCTATAAAAATATAATATATATGTAATATATATATTATTTATAACAATAAATATATTTTATATTCATATATAATAAATATAAATAACATAATGTTTTATATAGATAGGATAAATATTATATTTATATAAATTTATATAATAATAAATATTATAGAAAATATTAAATATATTTTTATATATTTATGTAGGAATTGGGGAAAAACTCCCAGAAAGACGATGGGTATGCACTAAGTTCTCCTTATTGTCTTGTGTTTCCAGAAAGAGAAGCAACTTCAAAATGGAAAGTTATCAAACTGCATGTATTTCTATACATCTCTGAGCTAGCAAGGGAACAATTTTCTAAAAGTAAGGGAAGATTACAGCATTTTCTAGTGCAGATATGCTTATGTTCCTGTTTGAAAGTAGAAAACAAATCTCATTACTTTGGTATATTAAAAAGAAAAAAAATTGAAAAAACCCATGTTTCTAGCTTGTCAGATGTTTCTTTATATGATGAATTTGAAAATTGCTTCACATAATACTATTTGGTTAATGTTTAAATGTAGACACGTACAATTCTAACGGAATCAGAGAAACTGCCACATTATGTATGTAAGAAGTTAGAATAGATGGTAAATTAGTAAAGTTTGGGCTACATATTTGGTCAAATTTAACATGTTTCAAGATGTGCACCTTTGTTTCAGTAACTGGTGTGTGAGTGAACAAGAGGGGAGGAGAGAGGAATGGGAAGAAAAAAGGAAACAAAACACTTTTCTCCAGTTATCAAAATCCCCTCCAAAACATGGAATGAATTGTTTTATCATGATATTCATGCTGCTTAGTTGCTTTGATTTCTAAGGATAGGAAATGGATAGAGATTTGTACTAAAATTCCTTAGGTGTGCAGCTTTAATAAAACAGGTGTCTCATTGAGTCTTTTGCTTTATCATGTGTGGAACTTACTGGCAGGAATGGGAGATGTGAGCTGTTCTAAGCCTTAAGTAGCTGAAAGGGATTAACCTTACACAGAGGATTTACTAATGAAGACATTGCACTTAGACACACAGAGGGAAAGGAAAGTGAATTGTTGATCCAGAAATTATTCTGTCTAGTTGTCCTAAATGCTTTTTTCCCCCTTTCATTCTACTTATAAATTTAGTTTATTGTACAAATGTAATTGGATCTTACTCTCCTGTGGTGTGTAGTAGTTTCAGAGTAGCTGGCAGTCAGTGAGGTACAGTCTATGGAAACAGAGACATGGCAGTCAAACTGTAGGCTTTGAGGGCAGCCTGTGCAGTTTTTGTTCTTCTGATACTTCATTTTCACATGCTTAGGACTAGATCCCACTACTTGAGCCAGTATATAATTTATTTTCAGAGGCCGATGCAGGTTTTTTTAATCTTCTCTGGCATTAGTTTGCAGGAAAAAAAAATCCTTAACTGAATACCCCTGTTTTGCTTCTATTCTGTAAACAACCTGTTAGCTTTGTAGCTAGAGACCAGGTCAGCATGATCAAGGTTTAAAAAGGGAACAAGAAATCAGAGCCCAAGCAGGAGCAAGAAGATTCTCCACTGTAACGTAGGAAGATGTGGGAACAGCTGCTTTCACGGTCAGTCTGTCTCTGAGTGCTGAGTTGTGTCATTGTTATTTGGGAAGAGCAGGAGGTGCACATGATAGGGTAGCCCCCTTCATTAAATTATGGGGTCTTTCCTGGAGGATTTGTGATCTTGTTGGAACACGATAAATTTGTAGGCTGAGATCAAGCAGTTAAGAAATGTTCCTGTTTGCCTCTGATTCCTTCTCTTGCCTTTTTTTTTTTTTTTTTTTTTTTTTTTTTTTTACCATATCAGCTGCAGGGTCTGTACTGAGACAGCCTTTCTGGAGCTCTATTTCATGTGCATCTTTCCTGCAAAAGGGTTGAAGCAGATTGTAAGATATTTTAGGCCAGATTTTGGTTAATACAGCATGAGGTAACTTTTTGTGTAAAAATGTGTTTGTAACATCTCCTCTGTTTTGAGGAGATTCAGTATAGAAATGGAGAGTCATGTAAGAAGTAGTTTTTAAATTCGGAAGGGTAAAGGTATTCCTTTGGGAAACCAGAGTATGTTCTGTAAAGCTGGATAGGTTTTTAAGAGTGTGGCATTCAAAAAGAGGTTTATTCAAGTTTTCCAGTATATTAAATGACTTTGGTCTTGCAAGTTATTAATGCTGGTCTTATGCACTTTCCCATATACCTTGTATGTAAATTATTTTATAGATTATTACTGTAGGTTTTGTATTTTGTAGCTTATTGTTATTATTTCAACCTAATGAAAGTTCTCAATCATTTCTATGTAAGATTAGCTTTTTTCAAAATTCTTCGTGTGCGGCTTGGATCACACCATAAAAGACCCTTGTTTGTTGTCTTGTTGTAGATAAACAATGCATTTTGGAAAATAAAAAAGTGGGACAAGCACTCTGAGTCTTCCCAGCGTCTAAGTGTTTGTGGCTTATTGACTTCCTGAGGTGCTGTCCTTGTGGTTAACTTTTGTGAATTTAGCCAGTTGTTTGGGTTTGGGTTTGTTTTTTTTTTTAACCCAACACTTATTTGCTCTTTCCTTTTGAGGTTTTTCTGTTTAGAAGTAACAGAAGTGTTCCAGCAAAACATTTCCTGTATTATGAACTGATATCTGTCCCTATATGGGCTCTTTTGAACCCAGTGTCATTAAAGAACACTGACAGAATTTAAAGATTTGCTAGAGGCATATTTTTTTTCTTGCAACAGTCAAATGAAGTAATATTAACCAACAAACATAAGCAGGGAACCTGATGAGCAGGGAAACAAAGTGGTTTTAAAGTGCAGCCAATTCTAAAGTTTATTGCACCACCATAGTGAATTTCTCTAAAAAGTCAGTGATAAAATCATTTGAGGTTGTTGCATTTGATATTGATGTTAACCTTTAGCATAGCTGATAAACTGACTCTACTGGCAGGCATCATTAATAGGAGGCTCTGTGCTGTCCTGAATAATTTTCTTCACAATTAGCAGCATTGATCTTGTAGGTGCAGCAGCAGCTGAAGTTCCTTGAGGCAATCAGGGAGGGAAAGTGGTTGAAACTCACCCTGAGCCACATCAGTGGTTCCCACTTGACCATTACAGCAATTGCATTTTTCTAGTCCTGGTGTGTGGATTCTTCAAAGCAGTTTATTCCTCACCCTTAGATACATTCATGTGCTTTCAAGGTAAGAAGTGAAAGGCAGGGTCCACCAAGCTGTTCTGGGTAATATCATCTCTACTTGGTAAGCCATTCTGGATATGATGATGATCTGTAAAATAATTTTGGACAGAGACCCAGTGTCTTGGTATCTCAAATATAATGGAAGCTGTGGGGTTTTTTGTTGGGGAGCGGGGCAGGGGGAGAAAGGATGAAATCACTTCTAGCTGACAAGCTGCCTTTATGCAATTTTAAATTAATATTGATTAGTACTAATGGAGTGGGCTCTGGGAGAGGCTTTACATACCTCTTGTGCCTACTAATAAGGTCTCATCTCAGATGCACAAAATCTCTTAAGGAAGTGAGTAATTTTTATCAAAGTTAGAAAAATCACTCTGAGCTTTTTGAGTGAGAATAACTCACCAACTGAACAAGCTTCAAAGCAAAAGCTTGGTACTGATGTGAGGGAATAACCTGGGAGCTTCAGAGCTGCTGAAGAGCACAGATGGGCAGTGCAGGGAGAGAGTGCTGTGTGAGACCATCCTATGCTAAATGCAGGTTGTGATACGACTGTTGGTGTGAACCTTTCTTTATTACCTTTATTATCTAGGGTAAGAATTGGTGATAATTCATTTTGACAAAAAAATCCAGTCTTGAGTTATGGTGAAAAACAGCATCCTACCTAAGATGCATTTCCACTTGCATCCACCTTTCTGTTGGCTGTAACATTCTCTCAAATTATTATTTCAACAGTTGGGCAGTGCCGGTCTTAAATTTCAATGGGATGGGGTAGAACAGCATGGTAGTTTTAAAAGAGGGGATGAAAGCAGACTGCAAAGATGGGTTACAGCTACTGAGTGCCTGGGAGACTGCGCTAGGATTTGCAGAGAAGGAGTGCTGGATGAAGGACAGCAGTCTTTCAGTGCTTGGTGCTTGCTGGGCTTTATTTGTCTTTGAGGGGTCATCTCACATGGCAGCAGATTCTATTTGTTGCTTTTTAATCAACTTGTTTAACGTTAAGAATATTTGAAGTGTAATTAGATGGCTATGCTTTTTGTTGTTTTGTTTGAGAAATAGAATGCAGGCAGTAAAACAACATTTGACTGTTTGGATAAAGGTGACAGGAACACAAATGTGCAGTCCTGTAAGTAAATATAAATTACAGAGCCCCCCATAAGTCCTTCAAAATGGAAAGTTCTCTTGATCTTTCTAGTGCCTTCTACAATCTGAGGTGTTGTGGTGGGAGGCAGTGCCCTTGTGTTTGCAACATATAGCAAAGTCTTAACTTGTCTGAAGGTTGGCCTTCTCTGACAAAGTGTGGAAAGCTTCACAGATTGCATTCTGTGTTGGTGAAAAACTAACAAAGAAGTGCTGCTGCTTAGTAATCCATTCCTATTGAAAATCAGTTGTGAAATTGATAAATTTATTCAAGTGTAAAAAATGAGCAATTATTTCCAGAGGAGCTTTATCAGTAAATAAAATAACTGTTGATACTATCAGCATTTTGCTTATTCTGTGTAATAAAAATGAGGGCATTATCCCCTCTAGATTGAGAGGATGTAACATGCAGACCCTGATTGAATTCTAGGTTTATTTTTTGGTATAAACCCTGCTCTGAAGCCTCATGGACCTTAATTTCTCAATCAGTTTACATCTGCTGCATCAATATACTCACTATTCTTCCAGACTTACCCTGTATTAATACTTTAAAGCAGATGAGTTGTTCTTCTCTTGGTATTTTAGGGAAAAGAAACCCAAAAAAACTTGCTTATATAGCAATGAATTTTTGTGTCTCTCTATAGATGTGCATATATAAAGTAAAAAAAAAAAAGATATAGTTGTTAAATGGACTATTTGCATCTCCAAAGATCTAAATTGGTTAAGATATTATAGTATTAAAAGCCAGTACTTTGTGAATTTCTGTGTGATGCATGTAAAACTAGTTTGAAACTATGAAATAGGTTTTTTTATGACTAAAGTAAAATTAGAGAAATCAGCTTGACAAACCAAAATTGCCCCTCAATGGCTCTAGAAACCCGGAGCTCCCTGACATTTCAGGAGGACAGAGGGTAAAACTCAAACAGAGCAGGTCAAGAAGTTGCAAGTATATCTTGCCTATGACTGTTCAGTGGCATGGCAGGAGGACAGTGACATTGGTGACATTATTGTGAGCCATCTGTGCATGCAGGACACAGGTCAGGAGGACACCTTGGTAAGCTGACAGTGCTGTTTGTTTCGTGGCATTTCCATCAGTGGATCTCAGAATGCGTCACAAAGGAGACTCGTGGCCACATCTGCATTGGGAAAATTGAGGAGGGTGAAATATCTGCCAGGTGTCATAATGATGGTAGAGTCTGGAGTTGAACTCATCTCTCGTGTGTTCAGGAGCACATGTGGGTGCTGGAGTGGTGTCTGTACCCTGACAAAATGAGTGTGGCTTGGGAAGAACTGATGAGCATAGAATCCAAGCAAATAAATGTGTTGTCATCCACAGGGAGGACAAAGGGGTGACAGAAATAGAGAACGCTGTTTTTTAGCTCCCACTGTGTTCAGCTGTCCTACCATATGATACCCTGTCTCAAAGTGACAGAATCTTGTTTCTTTGATCCATAGGATAGCAAATCTGTGTGTATGGGGCTGTGCCCACAAACATCAACATTTGGTGCTGTTCTGTTTCCCCACTCTTTCTGTGAGGAAGTGTCCAGCTTACTTGAGCACCAGTAAGATGAATGAAAATAGTATCTAATGCCAGTTTAAGTCTGAAAGTACTTCCAGGGGAGAACTTTAAAGGAAAATTATATATGTGATGGTCAAGGAAGTTACACTTTTTATAACAGCAGAAGAGTGAAGATCCAGTTCATGTTGCTTAATAAATACATGTTGCCTTGCTTTTTCTTTAGGAAGAGAATCACATATTCAATTTTGAGGCACAATTTTACTTATTTAATTACATTTTAATATAGCCTTTGAAAATCGTCAGTTACCAGTTTTGCTTTGAAAGAGCACATTCTGCAGACTGTGATAATACCCCTTCCTTTAGGGAGCAGGAGCAGCAGGAAAAGCAAAGACTAGTGGTCAATATGTGTGAATTTAGTCCAGATGGAAATGTTCTTAATAAAGATAATGTTAAACGAAAAATTTTACACTAAAATAAGCAAGAAAATTTTGATTTGGGCTCTTAGATCTGAAGAGAGGGATCACAGTTATCAATACAAAAGGACCTCAGGAAGTTTGTAATGAAGTTAAGGAAGAAAATGGGTTGCCATCCAAAAAAAAAAAAAATCAATAGTCAAATCATACGTAACAAGGATCAACATGGGAGATCAGTGATGTGGCTTAGAAGAGCATTTTTGGCAATGACAAGCTATTATATCAGCTTTGCAAGAGAACAGAGTGGAGCTGAAACTTCATTGGAATGGAAGGCTTGTGCCAGCTTTCTGCAGATGGGGGGGACATTTAGCTTTTTAGCATGTGCAGTCCTAGGTCTTATGATTTAATAAACCATGTCAGCAAAGTAGAGACAGCTCAAAGGTGATGACAAGAGATTAGTGAGGACTTGGAAGAAGTTTTATAAGCAACTGAAAGAGAAAATGCCAGAGGAGACAAAAAAAGAATCGGTAGGGCTGTTGCTATTTTTGAAAGGTTTCTACTTATTTTTTTATACATTTCATCCTTTTTTCAGTCAAAATAATTTAGATGAGGGATAAAATTTTAAATGTGTCTGTATCTTACAAAAAATGTTGATGTAACATTGCAAGTAATTTAACCAAACCTTGAAATTTAAAATTGGAGGTAACACAGTGAGGAAATGCATAGTTAAATGTTAAAATGTAGAGCTGTAGTGATTAGTTGTTTGAGAAGAGTAACTGAATGTGGCCCAAGTGGATGTGATGCTCTGGTGTTACGTGCATGATGTTGTCCAGTATGGAACCTTCTTTCTGGTACAATAATGGGAAGTATCTTCCATTTAAGCAATTTTAAAGTTGACAGAATAAAGCCAGAGAGCAATCTGCAGGTGATGGATCAAGGTGCTTAATAGTAAAAGAAAATATACTGATTTCATCCTCAGTTACATGCACCCACTGAATTTTGAAACCTTTTTTTAGGGCCAGTGTTTTAGGCATTTAATACTGAGAACAAATTTGTATTGTACTGTTACGTTTGCTATACTTGAGTTTGTTATATAATTGATATATTTTGAGGAAGATGGGGATTGTAGAAAGGTCATGAGGAAACAGGAAGAGATTTGCAAAGCGTTGTTTTGGCTTGGCCTGCTGATTTTGAGAGACATTAATATATTACCTATACAGTGTTTTCTATTTTTACTTTGTGATAGAAATTATAAAGTCTACATGTTGTACTTGTTTCATTTAATTGTTACATTTTTCTCTGTGTTAGGTAACTGGAGGGATGATTTTTTTTTAATTGTTTATTTGTATAATATAAGAGATGGCTTGAAATTAGCACAGATGTGACACAATTTGAGAAATGATAGTGTGTGGTGGCACTTTAAAGCTGTGAGGTGAAAATACTTAGGTGATGCCCTTTCAATTGAAGCCATTTTTTCCCAATAGAATTGAAATCTAATTAAACAGTTTTCTTTACTCCACATGAATTAAAAATTAATAAAATTTAAAAAAAAAGTTCAGACCACCTATTCAGGCAGGGATAGATGGAGGGGGCTGCATGATTAATCTGAGGTAAAAATAAAGAAGTCTTTCATCATTCATCACTTAATGACAGGAGCAAGCTGCAATGTTTCGATAAATGAGAGATGTAAAATGCTGGTGTGAGGCTGTTGTCTTTCTCTTAAAGAAGTAGAACACAAGATTCAACCAAGCTCCTCAATGAAAATGCTAATTCCACATGATTAATCCTTTCTTCTTTTCTGTCAACATGAATATTAAGTAACTTCCTTTCCAGGGTCACTGGGAAGTTGTAACTCTTTTAGTTCGGGTTCCCCTTGCCTGAAACATAAAGCCTGACCTTAGGGCCTAAAATGACCCTTATTGTTTGTTTCTACCTCTTTGAACTATTGCTCTTACTCCTCTCATTCTGGAGGAGGGAGGCAAGTGGTGGAACAAGCAGTCAGTAGCAATTACTGATACACCAGGAACAGGATTTTGTCAACTGCTTTGTAAGTGCCAAAGAGCCTTGACTTGGGAATGGTTCCCTATAGCCAGCATCAGCCTGCTCTCACCTTCTTTTAAGTGAAGCACTAGCCTTAGCCTGCTTGATATATTTTTATAAGAGTGTCTATGCGTATTTCATCTGCCATGTCTGTATAGTTTACATTGCCTACTTACTCTTGAGAACTTATCTTTATAGGCCTGATAGTCCAAAGTGGTGTACTGCCCAGTATGATGCAACCAAACTTCTAAGTGGATGTTCTCCCTCCATTCCATTTCACCTTTATGTATATAATAATATAGGGTTAAAGGTAAAAGACTCAATATTTTAGTTGCCACATACACAGTCATATCAGTCACTTTGATTTAAAAGTCAAATTTAGTTTTTATGGTGTTCGTGTTATTTTACCCAAAGACTTGTAATTGAAAGACTTGATGATGTTTGGATGACTTTTGCCTTTGCATAGGAAACAAGGCTAATAAAACATTAAAAATAGATCAAATGGAGGCTTTCAAGGTAGGACATATTCTCCTTACCTTGTGTAAGGAAAAGAAACAAGCCCTAGTTTCATAACTCAGTCTTTGATGCAGTTCTTCCTGGAGTACTCAGTAAATCCATAGCATAAAGACATTATTAAATCAATGCAGGGATGGCTGTTATAAAAGCTGATTTAAAAAATGGCAGTGCCCTGTGGATGCATTCCAGATAATAACTTGACCCTGTCTTTCCTTTATTCTGTCTCTCAGTGACCTCTGCCACCTGCATACATTTTGTTGCATTCCTCTCAGCTCCTAATCGTGCATTAGCACCAACTGTTTCTTGGTGTGCAAGAGGCAGCAGATGTGGCACTGATGCATTGTAGGTTCTTTGACTCCTGTTAATGGTTAGACACAGTGGCCCTTTTTTGTGAATATCTGCAGGATCTTCATGTTCAGCTGGTTTAGTGTGTAGTGGTGTCTGTTCTGGAGAGTTGAAGACTCTGACAATATAGCCATAGTGTCTGGGGTTTTTCCTGTTTGTGGTAAACCATGCTGTGTGTTTGATAACTTCTATCCAGAGGAAGTTACGTATGATTTATTTGTAAACTGAAACAAGCGTACCTGAGTATGTTCAGAACCTGAGTTCTGAACATAAGCGTCAGTTGGCATTGTTTAAGTGATAGGAAAGAAAATAACAATTTCTGCTTGTGCTTCACTCAGAGTGCATTAAGTCCCTTGAAACGGGGAATGTAAAATTAGTTTTTTCTGAAGACATGGGCATCAAGTGTATATCTGTGAGCAAACTGACTTGAGAATTACATTAGCATGCAAAAATTACTGTTTTAGTATTTTTCTAAGCATCTTCACAGTGTTTTGTACTCTCCCTTCTGCTAGGTTTCTGTTTACTACTATGTTGCTTGAAATATGTCTTTAAAGTAAATTATGTTCCTATCCATGAGTTTGTAAAAGTACAGTGTGTATGATATGGTTTTGTTTAGGAGCTGTTTAGGAGTGCTGCTGGTCCGTAAGACTCTCTCTGCTTGAGAGTTTCATTTTTAGTTCAGCATTTATAGACTCATGAATTTATTTTAGTCTCTTCTTAAGCTATTTGCATTCTGTCACAAGATAGCTTTGGAAACCTGTTGTGCTTCTTGTATTATTTTCTCCACTTGTAATGTGGTGTTACCTGGGAAGATCAGAATGTCTTGCTTTATGCTGGCAATTGGAAGTCACACTGGAAAGGCCAAAACTTTCCTGTTTGCCCTTTGTAACATTCATAGGGTGGTTCTAATGTTTTAATTAATTTTACTGGAACTGCTTTGAGGCAGTTTTTTTGTCATTACTCAGCAGAAAAGAATCATAGAATGTTTTGGGTTGGAAGAGGACTCAGAATGGTTTGGGTGGGAAGGACACTAAAGGTCACCCAGTTCCAACATCCTTGCCATGGATGGGGCATCCAGAACTCCTGCAGGGAATAAGGTCTATAATAAAAACTAGTACTCCATAGATAAGCTCAGAGAGAGCTTTTGTGACTCTGGTATGTGTAGCCACCTGCTTTAGAGAGAATTTGCATTTGGCTTTGAATGTGCAAATGTTCATTTGTTTCTTGTATCACATTACTTTTGCAAGGGAGGGAGGACTCTGCTTTTAATGTTTTAAGCTGCAAGTGGGTTTGGTCTATGAGTAAAGCTGTATGTATGTCTGTAATATATATATATTTATTTATGCGTGTAAATCCAGTGATGTGTTCTGTGAAGTTTTCTCAACTTTTAAGTCTTCAGTTGTATGGAGGGTTTTGTTTGCCATTCTTGTTTGTCTTTTTCCCAAATGTGATTTGCTTTATGCATGAAACACTGTTACATGTATTTTAATTTCTAAACATGAATACCATTACCCAGACACTCCATTGTAGTTTTGCTCATATGATGAGTAAAATTGTAATAATGTCTTTTTTGAAGCTACTAACTCAGAGTAGTGCTCTTGCATTCTTTTTCAAACAGAAAAAAATAATTTTATTTTTGCTTTACATATTCCTTGCATAGTTCCCGCTGCTGCTAAACTTTCATTTCAAATGTGGTTTATAAAACTGGGAGAGAGTCAATGCATTTAACAATTTTACCTTTTCTAACGATTGCCTCCCTCTGCAAGATTTCCATGGATTGGTTTTAGATTGACACTAGAAATGATCACAAATGGTTTCATTTTTCCTGACCATCACTGGTTCTGTGCACATGGCTGAGGAGTGGCAGGAGAAGCAAGGGGCTACATATTTTAGTGTGATGAAATTATATGTATGGTAGATGAGACGCATCTACTTAATGGAATTATTATGTACAATTCTACAATATATAGTGTATCACAGACTGTTAGCTGGGAAAACAAAAGGCAAATTTGCTTGGTTGTCCATGCAGTCATGTAGATGAATCATTGGTTGACATCTGTAAATAAAGGGTTACAATAGATAGCAATAAACTGATGTAAAGAAAAGCATCAACTGGTTTGCCACAGGGATCTTTTTATTTGGATTGTGTCTTGTTTAACATCTTCGTTAATAATCTGAATGAGTGGGTAAACTGCATGCTAATTAAATTCACAGATGATGCTAAGCGGGGAGGTGTTGCAAACATAGGGTGGCCAGATTTTCTAAGTGAAAATCTGGACCACCTGTCATGGCAGGCAGAGGGAGGAAGGTTTTTAGCAGGGATGAGGGAGGGGGTGTGCACAGAAGGACTTGACAGCTTGTGAGAGGGGAAGAAAGACTGCCCACTCCACCCTCTCCTTAAGCAAGCACGCCCTCTCCTTCTTCAGCATCCTCTGGCTTGGATCCATTGTATTTATACTATTTGCTGTCCCTAAGTTATAAAAAATTTACTAGGTACCTACTAGCTGGTAAGTGAAACCTCTTATTCAGGTGTATTTGTGAAAGATTGAGAGGAGGGGAGGAAGCAGTAGCGAGCTCCAGGCAAATCATTCTGGTAAGCTCACTTTTCAGCTACTGAAAATTTGGATGACACAAGTTGTTTTTTATTGGTTTTATAAGGTGAGGTTGGCAGGCTGACTCTTCCATGTTAGTCTGAGGTATGTTGTTCTAAAAAATGGGAAGCAACAAACTTTATATATAAACTTGTAGTGGCAAAAGGGCATTACACCTCTCTCTAAATCTGAAGGACTGTTAATAGCTGATCTTGTGTAAGTGATTGTGGGCCAACAAGAATGTAGCTCATGATGCAAGGGACTGAGTGCCCAGTGAAAGTTTTCTTTGCTCCTTTTGTACCTGCTACTCTTATTCCTCCTCCACTGGCCCAGCTTGTTCTTTCTTATGAGCTTCCCTCACTATTTGTGCCTGTTGTATTTTCATCATGTCTCTTCCTTAACATTGCTTGGGGAGCACAAGTGCCACATTGAAAGTTTTCCTTTCTGTTCTCCCAGGATTCTGAATAACAGATTTGAAAAAACTTCCTAACTTTTGCAGTCCATGATCATATGAACACCTGAAAGTGATGAAATCCACTTTTTGCTCAACGTACCATCAGCTTTTTGGAGATGTCATAGCATTGATCAAGGGGAAATACCAGCATTGTGGTCTTAATGAGGCACCCACTTTTAAAGCACTGGCACTTCTTTCTGCATTTTGTTTAGAGCTCAGAATTTTATTTATCCTTGGCTGAGAAGGTTAGCTTCATTCTTTTACTCCTCCTACTTATCATGTGTAGGATAACCTGTGGCTCATTTTGGCCTGGGAAGCTTTTCATAGCCAGCAAGCTTGGCTTTGTTTGCGTGTGCGATTGTAGCATCGTGGAAGTTAATTTACTTAAGAGAGGATTGGAAGTTTTGGCAAAACAACGTGCTTTCTAATTTTCTCAGCATCCAGCCCTTTTCTTGGATTTTTGTTTGGGCAGCCCCCGTGTTCTCTGCACATTCAATGGCAGCAGTGCCAAAACTCATGCAGTCCAATATCGCGTGTAGATGTTTGTTATGTGTTTAGCTGTAATGCAGTTTGGGGTTTGTTACCTCAAACAATAAGATGGTTCAAAGTGTAATGGCCACGTCACTAATGAGGAGCATGTCATGCTGCCTTCTTGAAGCCTTCCACTCTTGGCTTTTGTTTCCCAGGCATCTTTCCCTGGCAGTGTTATGCAAATTAACCAATTAATGACAGACAAAATGGCCTTCCTGCATCGCCATGCTTGTAATAAGAAGGGCAATGCTGTAAGTCACGTACCTATTCACTGAGCTCTGTAGGCCACTGCCAGGGCATGATTAGCCTGACTGTGGAAGACAATTGCAGAGGCATCTGCTCGGTTAATTCTGAGAGAAAATTTACCAGATGGAGGCTGAAGATTTAAGTGATTAGAAGGTAGTAGATTGGAATACAAATTGGATTAAAAGAAATTAGATTGATATAAATCGAATTGAGTCACAACAGTTTGTGTTGTTTGTACCAAGGGGCAATGGATTATGGGAGAAGCAGATGCTCCAATGAGATAGGAATTAATGTGGCTTTGACGGTCCATCTGGGAAGGCCTGAATATCGAGTACATCCCTAATCTCTCTCTCCATTTATCAATGCCATAATGTTAATTAGTACTTCATTCATTAAGTTACTTACAGAGGAAAAAATCTCACCCCTGTAGCCCCTCTCTGCTTGAGGATTTGTTACTGTGCCAAGAAATGGAAATCTCTCTTTAGCCAAGCTAGTTATGGTTGACTGTTACACTAGACCTTGTCATTTTTCTCAAGCTTGGTGCTGCTTTTGGCCTAAATGAAATTTACTGTGCTTTGTTTTGCAATATACCAGTCTTCATAAATCCAGCAGCATAGTTTTTGAAGTCCTGCCTTGATCTCTACAGCTAGCTACCACTAACAAGCCTCTTTCTCACATATTTAAAAATGTACAATATATCTTATTTCATATAGTTGCGCAGCATTGTGGCTAATGACTAGACTTTAACTATGACATTAATAGTGGGAGAAAACTAAGGAAGCTTGTATGTGTGCACCTCTAAGATCCTGGGTAGAAAATATGTGCATGGAAGAAAAGTGGTGTACCCGAAACACCTGATGTGGGGCATGTCCTCAGGTGTGCAAAACTGGCTGATGACAGAACTGCTGGATTTTAACCTTATTTCTCTTCCTCTAGAAGATAAATGTGTGGGGATTTTTTAATTCTGAAAAGTGACCCAAAATCATAACCTGAGTTTTTTCACTGGATGGGAAAAAAACAAGGAAAAAAACAAAAAAAACCCAAAAAAACCCCCAAACCTGTAAAGTGGTTAACAAATATACCAGGATTGTGAAGGAGTCGAGTTAAATTCTTTTTCTAGCCACAGTCTTCTGGAAATGAACATGAGATAATGCAAGGATGCTTAGCAAAAGTCAAGAGGACTTTTCACTCTTTCCTTCCTCAGATGCACACAGAGGTGTGATGCTGAAAGGCTGTGTTATGATACACAGAGTGCAGACACTGGCAAGTGTGAGCACCATTGTAGTGTCAACCTTAAACTTTCCCTTGTGTTTTCCCCATATATATTTGATGTGTTTTCCTTCATGGCGAAGAGGCTTTGATTCTTCTTCACTTAGGAAGCTGACTGTAGCTGCAGTCCTGTAGTTATTAATCAGAGAAATATTAGATATAAAAATGTGTTACTACTCTCTTTGTGGAACCTAAAATGACAAAGGCGTCTACAAGGATGTCTTACACTGTGCTTATATGTTCTGGAGGATATAGACTCACTGCAAACTAGTTTGCAAAAGAAAAGGTTCTTTTATCATGTTTGAGGATTTTTTATCTGTCGAAAATAAGTCATTAAAAAAAAGATCCTGTCCTGTCTCCTGAAAAATTTATGATTTGTACCTCTAAACAGAGAGTGTAGTAGGCATGGGCTGGCAAGAGGTTGGAATGGAGCAGAGCTGGGACAGCTGAATCAAGATGATCAAAAGGATATTCTGTGCCATATGTCATCATATGCTCAGCAGTAAAAACTCATGGAAAGGAAGATAAAGGAGGGACATTGACGGTTATGGCATTTGTTTTCTCAAGCAACAGTCCTGCGTGCTGAGGCCCTGCTTGCCAGGAAGTGCCTGGACATCTGTTTGCTGATGAGCAGTGAATGAATTCCTCCTTTTTTGCATTGGTTGTATCTGCAGCATTTTCCTTCCCTTTTGGCTGCTGTTCTCTCAATCCACAAGTCTCTTGCTTTCCTTCTACTTTCTCCCCATCCCTTGGGACAGGGTGGTGAGAGAGCAGGTGGATTTGGCTGTTACTTGGGGCCAACCTACCACTGTTTGAAGATGGAATTTTATTTCCGAAGTGTGTCTAGACAGCATTTGTTACTAAATATAGTGATATAGAAGTTTTAGGTTACAGCTGAAAAGGTGGAATCCACTTCCTCTGTATTTTCTATTTACTTCCTCTACTGCTATTTTCACAAATTTTCCTGCTTGCAGTAAACACTTCAAGTACTGCCTGGGCGTTTTTGTTTGTTTTGCCTACTGTGCTGCCAGACACTCCTACTTCTGTGCTTCTGCACAGTGCTGTTTGATGTAGAAAAACATGGTGTAAATAAATGATATGCTGGAAGGAAGCTCTCAGAAGGTCACAGCAGCCCCCTTGCCATTCCACAGCTCTGAGGGGTAGTTGTTTATCAGTAATCCATGCTCCATTAGTGGAATCAACAGAGATCTCTATAAAAACAGGATAGACAACAGAAGTTTCTGAATCAGTGTCTGCAACTTTACTGTTTTGAAAAATCTCTTCCTTTTTAATATAGAAAGGGTAAAATAATGCTGCAGAAAGATCCTGTGAACTGCATATTCTTTGAAAGGCAAGATTCTTCCACCACTAACAGCAAGGGCCAATAAAACCTCTCACTGGACCTATGCCTTCAGCCTAAAATACTAGGAAAGTTGTGCCAACTTTGGGTGTAAATACGTGGAACAGAAAAGGTGAGAGAAAAATCACTGAGGGCTGCTTAAAAAAAAAAATCCATAAATTGGCACAGATACTGGAGTGTTTGTTTTCTGTCACAAGGCCCAAGAGCATTAAATCCTGTTTTGGCTGCAGAATTTGCAGAATTGTGTTTTGTTATCTAATGGGACAGATAACTGTAAGGCTTCTAAACAGCAGAATGGAAGAGGAAAAATTCACCCTGTAAATAGGGTTGATGAACTGTTTTGGATTTAAAAAAGTAATTTTATTAGCTACAGGTTTAATAGTAACAAGATAGAAAAATGACTTCAAAATACACATAATGAGGTGAGTAAGGAATTGTGAAACGTGTGTGGAGAGCAAACAAAAAACAAAGCAACAAGGAAAAAGGTGAGGTTTTTTTTGGGTTTTGTTTTCCTGGGGGGAGGGAGGGGCACACATGTGGGAGAGAATGTTGGGGCCTCTAACTATGTAGGAGCTCCTCCAACAAGGTGCTCCAAATAGTCTTTTAACAGAAGATGCTCTCTCACATTATATATAAATATATATATCCAGACGAAAGTATATATAATTCTGCTATAAATACATCAGGAGAAACTGGAGTTAGGACACTTAGATGTTTGTGCATAAATTTGAATTCTGTGTGGAGTTTCTTGTTACTAGTGGTGAGAATTCCTCATACAAAGAGAGTCAATAGTATGACTTCAGATATCACTGTGATAACCACTGAAAAGCTGGTGACATTTTGATGATCAAACAACCAAAAAAGGTGCAATATTTGCAGTAAAATATTTACTTTCTAAACATGGGAAAACCAACCAAACAAAAAACCCAAACACCAAACTTCTACATATATAAAAACACAAATGCATGTTGTAAAGCACCAGTATAAAAATTGTGATATTTTGTGCTTGGGATATATGAGGTGTTTATAAACCTGACCAATATAGGCAGAAAATAGTATTTGACTGAATTTTCTGTAGAAGCTGGTTGTTTTCAAGCTTTGGATGGCGGAATTAGTTTTTAAAATGCCAGCTATCAAAAGGTGAAATGAAGGGGCAATTATAAACATACCCCCAAGTCTTGGTACTTGTTTACCTGATTCTTTTTTGTTGACATAGGTAGGAGAGATACAGCTTGGGAGGAAGTTCATGCCAATTCCAAAAGCCTACCAGTTCTGAGCATATTTACTTTTGAGCTTATTAACTCAATTTGGGGTTAGAAAAAGTGTAGGGTTAGAATGTTTCTTCATAGAGCTTGATCTATATTTTCATTCACAGATATTTGGAAAAAGTTTTCCAAACCAGTTGAAGCTTCCAAAGAGAGTCTTTGACAGATCACAAAGATGTAATTTGTAGATTTCTAAACCGAGATATTGGAATGAGTTTTTGATATTTGTCATACTCCTTCAAATTTTATTGAGAGCTTTGCTTCAAAATTAATATTTGTTGGCTGATAGTTACTTGGAACTTCACAAAAGGTGTTTTTAGGATGTTTGGGTCAAGTTCTAAGTCAAGTATTGATATTGTGTACTTAAAATTCCCTAGATATTCACAACTCGTGTGGTTCAGGGAGTCTTTGTGACCAGTGGCAGCAAAGAACACAGTGGCTGTGGGATAAAATTCAGGACATTAAAGATAAAGTGCCTGCTGTGCTTATAACCCTCCTTTCTGCAAATATTATTTTAAGACTGCTTCAGATGGGTGAATTTATTTACAAATGCAGTCTGATTCCACAGATTGTGACAATTTTATTCTAATCTGAGAACTATTTGACTCATGGTTCTTGAAGGGATCTGGACCTGGTTGTCATTTAAAAGCTTTTTTTACAGCTGCTGTTTTAGCTTAACACTGTTAAAATTGATGTGTTTTTCTAATTGCTAATTTTTAAAGCTTTTAAAGATACATTTGGTATCTTTTAATGTTGCCTTGAATGGTCATTATCATCTATCAGTGGAAAGCTTTAGACTTTGGAGAGCCTGTGGTTACCAACCCTTCTATGCAAAAGCAAATTTTACTTGATTCTAATGAGCCATTGGTTTCTCCAGTGGTATCAGGTAAGCTGCCAAGCCTCCCTTTGCCTGGCTGATAAGGAGCCATTGCCAGTTCCCCAGTGCTATGATAACATTCCCCTTGTATAATAAATTATTTTGCTGCTGTAAGCAATGCCTGCTTTTCTACCTTCCATCCTTGACCTGAGAAAGAGCTGAAAGATGTTTTTAGAGTCAGGCATACACTTGTGCTTTTCTTTGTTAAACTCCAGAGTGATTTGGAGAGGCTCCCAAGGGAAGAGTTGTTGTGCTTGAGTTCTTCTGGATAAAAAGAGAGAGGGGTTTTGTTTTGTTTTTTTTTCCTTTCTTTTTGTCTTTGATGCTTTTGTTATATGCTGTGTATATATCATAGAATAATTTGGATTAGAAGATACCTCTGGAGGTCACCTGGCACTTGCAGGTGTGTGTGCGTACGTTGCGTAAATACAGATGTGGTCTGTATCTACACACAGCATATAAATAAGAGACATATATGCACACATAAACATTGCCCTTTTTACTTTCAATAGCTGGAAGTGTTCCTCTTCTCTCCCTATCTTCTTCACTTCTTAAAGTAATTTTTATCATCTCATTATTTGGAGTCAGTGGACATTAATGAAACCCACACTTGAATTGGAGAAGCTGTTCTAGTTGTAAAACCTAGAGCTTTTTTGCTAAACTACCTACAAGTGAAGGTGGTTTGGGTTTGCTGGGGTTTTTGTGCGGGTTTTTTGTGTGTATGTGTGTGGGTGTTGGTGTTATTAAGTATTGGTGTGTTATTAAGCAAATAATTGTCAGTTACCTTCATTCAGGAGCACAGATCTGCTAGATATTTTATTTCTTGACTTGAACTCTAAACCATATTGCTTTGGAATAAACAAATCGATGTAACTTTCTCATTGAAGCTGCGACTTGTATTTATAGCATCACTTTTCACCTAGGGAAAAAAAGATTAATCATTCCCCTGTGAATCTATATTCCAATTTTCAGGGCTACTGTGCTCACTCCTGCTCTCTTGACTGCATCCCTAACGTGCTATTCCATCCCAGGCAGTGTGCAGGAAATAAATACTGAGGGGTGGTAAGACTCTGCAAAACAAAAAGAAGTGAAATGTGATACTTGAATGCTGGTATGTGATGAGAAACCAATTGTGAATTAGAGTAAAATTACATTAACTAATTGTGAATTAGAGTAAAATTACATTAATCCTTTGTCAATGTTGGAATGCTTCCCCTGAAATAATTTTATATAAGGAATGGGGTGCTTATACTGAGGCACTGGATTATTATCCACAGTAAAAAAAAAAGGAGGGGGGTGTGGAATTTTATTTGCAGTGTTTTTTTAGTAGTAAAGTTGATTACGCCTTGTTTAGCAAAGTCGCAGTTTCATACAAGAGAAACTTAATGAAATCAACCTTCCAGTAAGATTTGGTCAATGTTTTTAATGACAGTTATTGATCTCTCTCGTCAGCAATTCCTGCTCTCCCTCTTGGCAGACACACTCTATAGGAAAGGTGACTTATCTGCAGGCACATGTCCTGGGGAAGTTAGGATATGTTGTTTAATGGATTAATTTTGCTCAAGGAAAAGCTTTCAGAGGACCTTGTCATAGCTGACACAGCTTTGAACAAAAACCTTACCTTGGAAACAGTCGTATCACTGGAGTCTTTTCCCATCTGCCAAATCTCAGAGGAGAGGGAGAGACTATAAAGTATAAATTTTCAAGATGTTGTCCTTGCCATGTCACTTTGCCTAGAGGAATGCATGTGGAATAATCAGCCTGGTGATGGTGCATCAGCCTGTATTACAGTAGAATTTTCTCATTATCTTGACTTTTTTTCCATGTTATCTTTTGTTCGAACTAAGATGTGACTGACTGGATCTCTACTTGAGATCTCAGCGTGCCTTCAGTCAATTCTGTGCCTAAAAGGGTGGTGAAAGCAACAGACTTAGTCATTACATCAAACAAATGTGTGCAATAAGTGTTTCTGATAAGTACTTCTTTTGTGAAATGAGGCATATGAAGAAGTGGGAAAATGAACAGTGACTGTCCTTCAGTAGATTTAACCAAGTAGCTGTGGGATTGTCTTTGTAGAGTCTGCATAAGTCAAATAAAGAGCTGGAGCCTGCCCACGTGACAGATCTGATGTAGACAGAAGAGATTTTGCAGACACTTCTATGGCTGTCCATCTATTTAAAGCACATTATTCTTTCAACTGGGATTTTAATACCTTGCTTTCATTTTTTTCTTAATTGTTGCAGTGAAAATAACCCAAGATTCTAGCACTAAAAATGTTCTTTGGCATTAAATATCACTTTGGAGATGTCCTCTTTGTAGAATCAAATGTACACGGGGCCTTTTCTTCCATCTATAGCTTTCGGTTGTAGGAGATTTACTTTTTCTTATCACAGTTCTGCTGTTTGTCTTCTTGATAAACAGTCCTTTTGCGCTGTCTCAGGGAGAACATGTGTTGTTGGCAAACTCTTGGAGGGAATGCATTCAAAATGCTATCAGAGGCATGAAACAAGTAATAACTCATATGAGGAGCAGCTGAGGGAGCTGGGGGTGTTTAGCCTGGAGAAAAGGAAGCTCAGGGGTGGCTTTATGAATCTCTACAACTCCCTGAAAGGAGAGTGCAGCCAGGTGGGAATCACTTTCTTCTCCCAGGCAACCAGTGATAGCAGAAGAGGACACAGCCCTAAGCTGTGCCAGGGGAGGTTCAGGCTGGACAGCAGGAGACATTTCTTCACAGGAAGGGCTGTTAAACATTGGAATGGGCCGCCCAGGGAGGTGATGGAGTCACCATCCCTAGAGATGGTCAAGAAATAACTGGATGTGGCACCCTGATGTAGTTGACAGGGTGGTGGCTGGTAAAATTCTGGACTCAGTTATCCTGGAGGTCTTTTTCCAACCTAAAGGCTTTTGTGACTGTGATGTGAATTTGTCTTTGAAGTTCCATTGTTGCAACAACTTCTGTTGCTCTTGTTGACAATACTTTCTTTCTGAACTTAATATAAAATGTGCTTGTTCAGTGTGACCTGTTAGAACTCTTGAACTGGAAATATTTCAAATATATGACACAATAAAAAACACCACATCCCATATTTTAAGCATCCTTTTTATGCCAATAGTATGAGAACAGTAGGGCAGATTGGAGAGTAGGTGGCAGCTCTGTCTTAAGGATGATCTCTGGTATCCATAGTGTTAATTGACTGTTGGTCTTGTTACTGAAAATCTAGTCCCAACTTTCTGTTTTTATCCCAAGTATATCAAACCTGTGTTTGGAATGTTAAAGGAATCAAAATGAGAGCCTTCAGGAAGGATGTAAAAAGAGTAGCAGTCTTGGAGGTGAGCTGAGGAAGAACTTTTCTGTACATAGCAAGTCAGGCAGGTAAAAGTTGGGAAAGAATTAGAGATGCCAATAGGACAAAATGGGATGTCAGACAGTAACAAGTGATGACAGGTGCTGATAACATCAGAGGGGAAGAGAGACTTTTAAGAACGCTCTTGGAGGTAGTTCAGAAATCTGTATTATGAAATAGCATCTCATATTATTAACATGCAAACTGATGCAATATTGTTTTTTCTTTAAAATTACTCAATGGTTACTATACAATTGCTATCCTCTCTCTTAACCACCACTGGCCCAGTAGGCATGAATGTTTTGTTAACTTGAGAAATGAGTGAAATGTCATTCTATTTAGTCTGTACCATTGCTTTTCTGGTATGACAGACCAAAACTTTATAGCTGCTTATTTAGAGAGTAGGCTTAATAGACTAAATCAATGTTAGGTCTTTATGTCAACTAAATTAAAACTGGAGGAGTGTGAAGTGCAAGAAATTAAAGTCTCTTACTAGAAATTTGAACGATAGTGGACTAGGAGAGCTAGAAAGTGAATTCCCAGATGCCTTTTTCTATGATGATTTGTGTATGTTACACAGAGAGCACACAACCTAATTGAAACCTTCCAGGTCTTCCTACCTGCAAAGGAGCCTGCAAGAAATATGGTGAGTTTTTCCAAGAGCATGGAGTGATAGGACAAAGGGAAATGGCTTCAAACTGACACAGGGTGTGTTTGGATTAGATATTAGGAAGAAGCTCTTAACTTTGAGGGTGGTGAGGCAGTGCAACAGGTTACCCAGAGAGGTTGTGAATACCCCAGCCCTGGAAAGTTGGACAGAGCTCTGAGCAACCTGGTCGAGTCATGACAGGGGTTTGGAATTAGGTAATTTTTAAGGACACAGAGCATTCTCTTAGGACAGAGATTGTGTAGTGACTCTGAGGAAATGCAGAAAAAAAAAAAAAAAAAAGGAGTATTGACTCTTCACTTTAGTCTCCTTTCCTGCTTGCTTCTGTGTGTCTACAACAAATCTGTTTCATTTATTAATAAAAATTCTTGCATCCAATTAATTTTTTAGGGTTATTTTACTGTAGGATGAGCCAGGCTAAACTGAAAATAGTAGGCATTCTGTTTATATGCTACTAGTGTAGCTGTAAGACTAGATCCCTCAGGAGACTTGTGAGGAAGTCTGAGTATATAAAAATAAATCCATGAGGCTTAATAGTGGTGATAGTTGAGAGACAACCTGAGTTAGTTGGCACCCTGATGTTGAGCTGGTCAAAATCACTGGGTGATTGTTGTCTTTTACATTTTCCAAAGGAGTAGTCTTGGAGGTGATTCTCAAGGAGTGTGTTGTCCAACATGTGTGAATTAAGTTTAAAGCATGGGAATGGAAGAGCAGAGTGTCAACACCTGAAGTACAATGTGCAGGCTACATTATTTTTTCTGTTTTTGTCCATGTTCCTCACTTTTCTTACTTTCTTTCCCTACTTTGATTAGGAATATGTACATAAATTCCGAAGACAGGTAGGAGAGTGTAAGAATAATTGGTGAATATATTTCAATACATGTGCTGAACAGGGACATATAAATAACTGGAGCCTTCTTTTGTTTTATTTGTATTTTTGACAAATATATGTCCCCCAGCAGTTTCCTCTTGCTCACTTCCAGTATGAGGCTGGGCTTCCCCTGTTCCCTGTCCTGACCTCAAAGGATATTAACAGTGACTGCTGCAGAAATGATTCACATAAAGGTAGATATGAATGCAAATGTTCTTTACTTAGGAAGTGGCAGTTTATCACAGATCTATAATGTCGCCAGTTATTATGAGAACTGCGATGTTTCCCATCAGTCAGCATTTATCAGGCCAGCAATTATCAGTAGTTAGCAGGCTCTGGTATCTGAAAATGAAAGCTGTGTTTGTTAGAGTGACAGAACATTGTATTGCAGTATCTTAGTCCCAAGAAATTCTTGACTGTGAAGTGGTGAGGCACTGGAACCCTCCTGCAGAGTATGTCCAACAATTCTAATGTTGTAGGATTTTTGGTTTTGCCCACCAGTGTGTAATAGCTCATGTGAAGTCATTGCAGTCTATCCTAGTCAAGACTTAAGGGCTCCTAAACTCAGGGGTTGCTCATATGCTCTATGCATGCACCAGATGGGATTCCTGGGGAGAGGAATGGAAAAGGAGCTGTATGGACAGCCCAGGATGCATCACATCTGCCTGCTTAAGGTCATGGTACCATCTTGCTCTGCAGTAAAAGTATCTTCTGCCCAGGTAGCTCCTGGGGTTAATAGAATTTCTGTTCCTTCTAAAGGAGGTTGTGTTTGTAAGAGTATTGGAGGGGACCGTAGGGAAAGAATCAAATCTAGAATCAAACACTACTTGCATGTATCTCTTTTTGATATGCAGACAGTGTCCAGAGACAGGCAATGGAGCCAGGTTTCTGGTTTCCTTTGTTATTTCTAAATCACCATAACCTTTGCGAATACCTGTTGGTGCTCAGCTCACTTGGAAGGAGGGAGTTTGGTGTGCTCTGTGGATGATCCTGTGTGTGTTTTGCTTCCCCCCCCTCCTCTAAGAGCATGATGAAGGGAATTCCTTGCAGCCCTGGGTAGCTAAAAGTGCACCCAGCCATCGCAGGAACGTGTGGGGTGATGGCCCTTGAAACACCCCCTGAGCCATTCATTCTCCTTCCACATTGGCGTGGTCCCTGCTGCTCACATCTCAACTGTCCTGTATACAGATTGCTTAATTAGGGTATGCTGAATAAGCACCAGTTTTGTGATAGACATCAGTACTGAAGAGGAAGAATCAGCCCTATTGTGACCTGAGGAGTGGTTTTGAATTGGGTTGTATAAGGTTAAACTTTTTTTAATGGGAGAAAGCCCTTTTCACAGCTTTGAACATGGCCTGTAAGTCTGTATAGGATATACTTTTAGGAGTTCTGAACATTATCAACAAATCTTTGAGTACAAGAAAACTAATATTTTGGATTTTCATTTTTTGCTACTAATTTTGTTACCCTCTGTTAACCATCTATCAAAATTCAGTTGTGTCTATTCTCTGACTTAAGTCCCTCTCATGTCTCAGAAACACCACAGTTTTCTTTTTCCTCCTGACACTGTGAATAGAAATGTTTTAACTAGTGGGATTTTGTTTGTTTTTTTTAGAATAAGCAATGAATTAAGTTGATTGACTTATCTGGGGGAGTGTTCTAAATAAAAATGTCTCTAGTCAATGTATGGAGTTGGCCTTTCAATCCCACCTGCTTTCAAATGTTCGTCTTTAAATGGTGATTTCAGTCTTTTTCAATTATGCGTTTTGGGTCATGCACTAGGATATTTTTTAACTTCAGCTTCTTCTGTTAGAACTTTTCTTTTTTTTTTTTTTTTTTCATTTGGTGGGGCTTTTTTCCCCTTTTTTTGGTCAATAGATGGGAGAATAAAATATGTTTTTCTCTTCCAAATGTCCCATAAGTTCATCTGTGCTTAGCTATAGATTATGTGGCTTTTTTCATGTACAGGCATTGCAGATTATGAATTTCTTTGCTGTTCTGGTAATAGAATCTGGAAGCCACTGAAAGAGCTAATTTGTGCAGTAGCAATGTAACACTTAACTGCAGCCTTAGTTTAATTACCTGAGTGTTAGTAAAACAGAAGTCCAAAGGTGGATTCACTCTGTTGAATGGATCCTTATGCCTTTCCTCATAACTTTTGCAGTAAATGAGGCATTGAAAATATTTTAAAGTATGTAGAGCCTAGAATATAATTAAGACACTGATGTTAAATTGCTTTTCTAGGACTCAGCAAAACTGCTGATCAGAAAATTGACACAAACGTTTCACTAACCTGCAGAAGTTGGTTTACCTTGTATTTAACAAATGCTGACCAATTTTAGCAGCATGGCAGCTCCACTCGAAGGATTTTCAGGATCCATGCTAGAAAAGATTATTTTTGAAGTACAAACTGCCATGATTGTTGCAAAAACATTTTGCCAGGCTCACGTAGTCTAATTAGATATGCAGGAGTGTAGACTGACTGTATGATTAATGGGAAAGGAAGTATTCAAGGTAAGATTGGGTTGGGCTCTGAGCAGCCTGGTCTAGTGGAAGGTGTCTCTGCCCATGGTAGGGGGTTGGAATGAGATGCGCTTTGAAGTCCTTTCCAACCCAGGCCATTCTGTGATTCCCTGCCTCTCTTGTGTGTGTGTATATACATGCAATCCTGAAACTGAAAATTCCTCAAGTGAGCTGACATTTGAGATTTCTCTTTTGGCTTTCTTTTTTCTCCTTCTGTTTTTGTACTGGGTCTGTTTGTGGCAAAGAGATGTATCACATACATGTTTAAACTGCAAAGAACTGTTGAGCTAATGGGAGTGGTAAGATACCATGGTTTTGTATATCCTCCTATTGAATCTGGCAGATGAAAGGATGAGAAAGCAGTAGCTATGAGGGGAATCTAGGGGCACACAGTGATCTAGAAGTAAATGTAAATAGGAAGATTATCGGGGAAAAAAAATATTGTTGTACATGTATGTGTAAGGGATCCTCCTCTGAGCACAGTCTGGTATCGGCTTTCCAACACTATAGAGGGTCAGTTACTCCATCTTAGGTTTTTAGGTAGGGGAGTGTCTGATATCAGACAAAGCAATTTCAGATGTTGTATATCTTGGGGTTTTTAAAAGTTTTTGTGACATTAAAGGAGTAACTTGCGAGAGCTCTTTGTGATGTCCGAAGCATGAATAAATTGTTCTCTCTTCCCTCTCCTGTTCTTTAGGATCCCGTCTCCGCCAAGAGGACTTCCCACCACGGATTGTTGAGCATCCTTCCGATGTGATCGTGTCCAAGGGAGAGCCAACTACCCTGAACTGCAAGGCAGAGGGCAGGCCCACCCCCACCATCGAGTGGTACAAGGATGGCGAGCGGGTGGAAACGGACAAGGACGACCCGCGCTCCCACCGGATGCTGCTGCCCAGCGGATCTTTATTTTTCCTGCGCATCGTGCACGGCCGCAGGAGCAAACCTGACGAGGGCAGCTACGTGTGCGTGGCAAGGAACTACCTTGGAGAAGCTGTGAGCCGGAATGCGTCCCTGGAAGTGGCATGTGAGTAGTTTTAATTTGTTTGGTGTTCTTTAAAACTTCGTCGTAGCTTCTGTGCTGTCACCTGGTGCTTGCACGCAGCCAGCCAACGTCCTGGGAGTTAAAAAATGTGGATTGCAGTTACAAAGTACAGTGTTTTCTCATTAGCTGTTGCTCTTAGTCAAGGCATTTTTACATGTGTTTGGTCAGCAGCAGTGGCTATACAGAATAAGTGATTTATCCTGACGTGAGGTTCTAGCCAGAGTATAATCATGATTGGCACAAACATGGACAAAGGATAATCTTCCTCTGAAGAATAATCTAATTTTTAAATGATGTCTAGAGTTGGTTATACTGGAACTAATGTGGAAAAATACCTATCATTTAATCTAAGGTGCACTGTCTGTTTCTCTTTATTTCATCATCTGTTACCTCAACAGAAGCAGACAGCATCTTGGTGACTCATGTTCTGTACTGCTGGAAACCTCAGTATATATGCTGCTTGATCATAAATTTGACCCAGGCCTCATTCATTATGTGAATGGCAAGTGAAATTGTTGGCCATTTCTCATATCATCCAGAGCAGTCTTGGTCTTTTTATCGATTCTCTTTGTCTTAACAGAGAAGTCAGAAGGGCTGTTTCAGAGCCCACCTGGCATGAGTAGTCTGCTTCCAGTAGAGTTAGCAGATAAATTCGTTATATTCACAGAAAACAAGCTCATCAGATGTAAAATATAATCAGTTGCACATGGTTTTTTTGCTGCTCAGTTATATGGGTTGAATCAACACTGGTCTTTTTATTCAGAATGTGCATCTTCGCATAGAATCGTATTTTAATAGATTTATGAGTACTCTCTTCTTGCTGGGCTTGAGTTTTTCCCCCACAGCTTTTCATCTGACAGTAGTTTCCCTAAAATGTGTTTGAAACAGGGCTTTGGAATAAATTTGTATTGCTTAGTTGATAAAGAATGGATTTAAGTCCACAGTAGATGGTATGTTTAAAGAAGAGAAATCTTTGTTCCTATTGCAGTCTTCAGACTTTTATAGCTAATATGGTGTGATCTCGAGGCTTCTGTTTTCTCAGAAATTGCAGAAAGTGCCATGTTTTGAAATATTAAAATGGCAGAATAAGCCAAGTAGAACAGACTTATTTGCTACATTTCACGTGTTGTAACCTAGATTCAAAACTGTGTCACACAAAAAACAAAAACAGTTTTGGCACACTATCAAAGCAGAAGTAAATGTGCCAGTAAATGCATCACAGAAAGTTTTTCAGTTTTGGCTGGTGTTTGGGAGTTGAGGAGAAACCAGTTTAAGGAAGGCTGAAATCTGGGTAAGTATTAGATAAATTTACTGGATTGTTTATGTCTTTGTACATGTGTTTTAACTGTTTAACTGAGAAATCCTAAGAGAGACATAAACACTTGAAATCTTTATTCAAATCCTGTTGAGATTCAGGATCTCCTCT
This sequence comes from Sterrhoptilus dennistouni, assembly GCA_013397095.1. Taxonomy (NCBI): domain Eukaryota; kingdom Metazoa; phylum Chordata; class Aves; order Passeriformes; family Zosteropidae; genus Sterrhoptilus; species Sterrhoptilus dennistouni. The sequence continues at coordinate 1,051,360 of VWZU01003154.1, read as the reverse complement.
TGAAGTTCACAGGATTGTTCCAGTTGTACCTTGAGTCATCAAATTGAAGTGACTGATTACTTTGAAATTTAAATTTGCTCTATATCTTGTCAGTTTTCACTGATCCCTACTTCACTGACTATTGAAGACTCCTGTTAAACCATCTCCAGTCTCTGGAGTTTGTTTAACCTCTGTAGCTGGTGGCAGATCAGGCATGAATCAAATGGGAGATAGTAGAAAGTTTTTTAAATAATAAAGTTGTTCTCTTTTGTCAGGTATATTAGGGCAGGAGCAACGTGAATGTGAAACTGAGATCTGAAACTATGGCCAAAGATTTTGTGATAAAATTGTGCTTTTACTGTTTTGATAGCTTTGAAATTTAACTGCCTGAATCCCCGAATTAAAGGGTTTAGCAGTCTAAAGCAGGCTCTCCTATTTCACTTCAACAGTGCTTTATCTTTCCTTGAGCAGTACCATGGCTGCAATTACCAAAAGGTCTTAATCAAAGAAAAAAATGAAGTACCTACATTGCTTGTTTACCTAATTTCAGAGATTCTGCTATAATTTTTAAAAGCGGGTGCCAGTGCTTAGTATGTATCAAAGGCAACCTTTGGAAGATAACAGCAAACAGTTTTTACCTGGGTTTGAGATAATTTTTGATCATAAATAAAATTTTCAAGTGACTATCAGTTGGAAACAGTTGTAGTCTCTTACTTGTTTTTCTACTGTCAGCATCTCTGGGCTGAAGAAGACGAGCAGGTCTGTATCAGCCCATTTGCACACTTGGGTAATGAGCTGCTGGTGACAGGCTGGTGTCAGCAGTGAGTTCCCATTCACCTGTCCTCAGCTCCTGCTGGAAAGCTGTTGAGTTTCCTGGATGCTGCAGCCCTGTCTGTGATCCGATCTGACTCGTGCTCGCTGTCATGGTGTTGAAAACCCTTCTTTCCACACTGAGCCAAGCTCTTTTCACCACCAGAAACAGGACGGTTGTTCTTTGCTGACAGTGGGATTCTGGATTATTATCTGACTGTAGGTGGCCTCAAATAGAGCCATGAAGGACAAACTGCTGGTTTTCACAGGTTTAAAATGTTCGAGTGTGCTGTTCTCGAGTAAGAAACTGTAATTGTTTTACTTTGCTTATTAAATTGGCAGTTGCTAATAATGTGCTCTTGCAACTTTTGAGTGATTTATGAAGATATATTTATTGGGTTTGTATATATGTTAGATGTGTTCGTGCTTATGCATTAATGTGATAAACAGTGTTAATTATGATTCATTTTCTTTTATTTCCTTTTTTTTTTCACCCCCTCCTTGGACACGTGCCACAAAAGCAGTGGGATTGAAAGTCTTCTGATATATCCGTATTTATATGTAAAGACAGAAGTTAAATTCAGCTGGGACACAGAGTGGTTCAAACCACTTTGAACACTGTCCTTTTGCCCCTTTTTTTTTTTTTGAGTGAGTTTTTTTTTTCCAAGTTGCTGATTCTTCCATAGGAGCTTCCTCAGAAGGAAAAAAATAATCCTAACACAACCAGTCAAATAATTCTTCCAAATTGTACATGGCAAATTCTCATGTTTTTTGTTTTATGGCTTAATCATTAAAAGCAGATGTTCCAGCCTTAAAACCTCTATGAAGAATTGTATTCAAAAGAGTAAAACATCTGCCTTTTGATTTTGTCCATTCGAATTTTTAAATTGAAATTGAACAAGGGTTGGCATTGTTAGAAATATGTTGATATTCAAATTTTCTTGGGAGAATTTAGAAAGGGAAGTAAGCTTGAAATAGTTTGTTCTTTCACCAAACTGCTTTCGTATTCAAACACCAGAAGTCTTAAAATAAAAGCACTTTTTTTTTTTTTTAGCAACGCACCAGTTGAGGCAATTGAAGCTCCCTGGTGGAGTTTTCCAGCGGGAATATCAGGAAACACATTTTCAGCAGTGAGTGTAGCTTGGATTTCAGCTGGGAGCACTGGGGGCCACATGTGAGCAGGGGAAGGGGAGCGAGGGGTCCCCGCGCTGCCTCTGATCCAGCCAGAGTCAGTGGCAACCCCTGGGGAGAGCAGCTGGAGCTCCAGGTGTTAAATATGTGACAGCAGCTTGATCTATCGACCACTGTTACAGGGGGCTTTGGCCTAAATGAAAATTCATGAAAAATTGATGAAGTCCCCAGATTATTTTTTTTCCCTTTTCCTTTTTGCAGTGCTGTGCCAATGCAGCGAGGAGAGATTAAATGAGGTGTTGAACGCTTTAGTGGCGAGGAGGTTGTGGTTCAGAGGTCAGGGGGGAGAGGAAATAAGATCCATTTTCTACCTTACTTTCCTTTAACAGAAAACATGAAGCTTTTCAGATTAGTTGGGATTTGCTGCCATTTTAATATAATAATAATAATAATAAAGCTCAGGAATATTCACAAATAGGATCTTTTTCTGCATGGGTTGGCAAAGACTGGGAGCGTGTGGGTGGGTGCAGAAAATAGTGAAAGCCTCTGAGTCATAATTCAATGGGAGAACCAGAAATAGATTGAATTTTGTAATGGCAGTATAAATTTGGGCTTCCATCTTTCTGAGTCTCTGCCTGACCTGAAGTCATTTGGAGAAAGAAGAGATCTTGCATTATTTATATGCCACAGATTGCTTGGATAGCAGGCTTTGGAACACTCTCTAAACATAATGATCCTGTTTGTGTTAGATTCAATACTGAATTATGTTTTTATCTGTAACAAGAGAGGTTAGAGTAGTACACTGAGTTTAGTGTGAAGTCATGGGTGTTCTGCAAAGCAAGTGTAAGCCAGATTGTAAACATGGGAGACAGTAAATTTACAAATAAACTAGATATATTGAAATGTTCATTGAATAAAGGGTGAGGGATATAAAATATATGCTATGCAATCACCTTTGCATCATAATGCTAATGACTATTTGCTGGAGTGTGTGCAAAAGGCTGCAATATGTTCATAATAATGGAGTTAATAATTTCCTATGAGATATTCAGAGTGAAAAGAAGAGCACAGTGTATGTGACTGTAAAATGGGTGGATGATTTTTTCTATCTAGTTTCTTTTTAATGTATGATAGTTACACATTATTAATTTTTGTTACTGGCAATTTTAAAGTCTGATTTGCTTTGAGGTTACTTTCATGTGTGGAGAGCATGTCCTGTTACTTACATCTCTCTCACCCTCATCCTTCTAAACAGAGTAGGAAAGGCTTTCTGTTTGAGTTGGCACTCTTTTGCTCTCATCACAACAGAATAATTATTGTAGAAATGGGATGCTGAAGACTGGTCTGCTCTATGAGCAATATCAGGACACTGAAAGGCATCATGCTTTTTCTCATCATGCTTTTTCTCTAGGAAGAAATTTAACATATCATGGCTATTATCACAGCAGGCTTAAGGAAAATTAAATTCCCCTTGCAGATGAAAACAAATAAAATTGTATCTGATTAGACAATCTGGAAAAAAGGCAGATTTCATGAGACGATGTGAATATCTTAAACCTTCTCTGTACTCTTAAAGCTTGCAGTAAGCAATTTCTGTTGACTTTTCTATGGATTAGGATGAAGCCAGTGGGGAACACCATTGTTTGAAAACATTACATAAAGTGGCATTTCTGTGTGGGGCAGTAATTCTTAGTCACTATTAGAAATTAGAGGTTGCTAAATATAAATGAGTAAAGATCATCAGATCAATCAAGACCTGACCTGATATCTCATTGCAAAGTTTCCTTTTGAGGGAATAAAATAAAAAAGTTCTGATTATTTACTTTATTAATCTAGCTTTTAGTTGAGTGTTTTTATTTCTTCTGACTTCACCTGATACAAGAAACCTGCATATTTGAGAGGGTGTGATTTTTGTACCAGTAGCCAGAAAGAACTAGAATTTTTATGAGAGAGGTGCTCTTCATCAGGATAACCTAAATTCTGTTGCTTACACATTTCTCACAAACTGTTTAAGTTTGTGCTTCAGCATTGTTGCCTTCCATGTGGGCAGAAGGAATACTTCCCACCATCTTACATTAGGATTTAGACAAGTCATCACATTGTTATATCTTCATTTATTATGCTTTGAGCTCTGCCCAGCTGTGCAGATTTAAATGTTTCCAAGGCTAAAAGAGCTAAGGACTCCTTACATTTTAAGCAAATCCAAAGATAATTAAAATTCTATGGCTCATAATATCAAGCTGTACAGTGCCTGTAGGTTTCTCCAGGTCTTATTTTTGTTCTCCTTTTTCTTCTTCTTTTCATATTGTGGTCTTCTTATAATTAAATTTGGGGTTTTTTTTTTTGTAGATGTTCACAGCACAATGAATGCTAAAGAAACATAGATACAGATGCTCACACAAAACAAATAGACTCAGGTGCCAGAAAAGTGCTTGTTGTGAGTATTTAAACTCAGTTGGTTATGTGTGCCTAGTGAAAAATTTGCTTAACAGCTGGAAGGTGTTTCCACTATGTGAATTAATACTTGAGAACAGGTTAATAAGTCTCTGCCATGTGCTCTCATGCACTGTGTGTTCACACAGTCTCGTATCATCCCCACAGTAGAAATAGTTCTCACAGCCAGAAATTATTAGAGAAGCTTTTTTGTAGGATGTCTCATTTATCCCTTGAATTCTTCTGCCCAGGACATTTTCCCCACCTAAAAGAGAACCCTGTAGTACATTTCTAGGATGTATTTACAGTTGATCTGATTCTGCTTCTAATAATTTCTTGCCCATTCCTTACTTGATTTTTCAGCTTCTTTCTTGCCCTTAACTTTGATTTGATTTGATTTTAAAAATCAGATATGCTGTTTGCATCACTCTGAATGCTCTACCTGATAAAATGTTGACAGCTAAGGAACAAGTGATGACTTCACAGAAATCTTGAAAGAAATCAGCTCCTGATTGATCTGTTAGTGGGCACATCATCATGTACTGACTTTTTTGGTTAACATTTCTCTGATTTTGAGTTCATGTGGGAAATGAAGGAGAACAAGATAACGCTGAATTTTTACAACTCTGTTCTCTTTGCTCAGTAGCCAGTAAGCACCATTTGAATGTTAATTGAAATATTAGCTATTGGCATATGCTTCATTCATGTTGTATTGTTCTGCAGTGTAAGGCTTGAAAAAGGTACTCATTTGGAGCAATGGTCAGACTGTGTCTTTGCAAATTTTTCATGATCTCAATTCTAACAAGGTTCATTACTGTGGTAATTGATAGTAATTATCAGGGTGAGATTAGTGGATGTTTTACATATACGCATCTTTATCTCTCTATATATATGGAAATAGATTTTTATTCTGATAATCACTCTATTTTTTGAAGATTCCAAACCCTTAACTTTCTTCTTTTTTTTTTTCCTCTGTCTTTGTTCAGATATGAGCTCCTCTTGCTCTTAGAGGACTGAAATTTATTCATGGCTTTGGTGCTACTTCAAAAGTTCCCATAGATTTTATACCTCACATAAGCTTCCAATATGTGGAATTTATGTGGGAAATGAAGGGATGGTTTTGTTCCACTCTTCTTGCTTGAATTTTTCAAGTGGCAGTGATGTGAATGTGTACTGATACTTGGGGAATGGCTTCATTTTGACAGAGAAGGGAGGCGTGCACTGTCACTTTCTGCTGTTTGCCACGGTACAAAGGGATGTAGAGTTGTAAGGAACTGGGAGTCCTGGATCGCTGAGTCCCTGTATTCTACACAGCTGTACTTTGTAATTCCTTTCAGAAACATTTCAAGCTGCACTCTGAAAAGCAGTTTGATTGCCTTCCCCCCCACGCCCAAGCTCACTCCTTTCCGTCTCTGTTGAAAGCCTCTGTTGGAACTTATAATGGTCAGAAAAATAGTTTTCATGTTTCCAGTGTAAACATAAATGTGCTTGATTTATGCAAGTTCTTGTGATTTTGGAGCACCCCTCATGAGGAAAGGCTGAGAAAACTAGGAATGATCAGCCTGGGGAGATCTTATCGCAACCTTTCAATGCTTAAAAGGGACTTACAAGCAAGATGGGGAAAGACTTTTTAGCAGTGCCTGTTGCATTAGGACAATGGGTAATGATTTTATACTGCAGGAGGGTCGATCAAGAGTAGATATAAAGAAGAAGTTTTTTGCTGTGGAGGTGGTAAAAACCCTGGAGCAGGCTGCTCAGAGAGGTGATGGATGCCCTATCCCTGGAAACATTCCAAGTCAGGTTGGATGGAGCTCTGAGCAACCTGGTCTACTTGAAGATGTCCCTGCCCATTGCAGGGGCGTTGGACTAGATAGATTAATTTCTACTCAAACTATTCTATGATTCTATGATCTGATATTTCTGTAGTTGTTTTCTCTCCATTGTATTTGCAGACCACTGTAGTGTCACTTCTCAATACTCCATTATTGTTAAATTAAACAAGAAAAACTCATGAGTTTTCCTCGGAAATATTTTCTTGGTCTTAGTAGTCATTCATCACCTGTTCTACTCTGCATATGTTTTCTGAGACATGAGTGGATAGATTGCATGTAATATTTCAAGACTTGCATGCTGTGCATGATTAAGTAATGTACTAACAGTCTTCACTGTTCCCTGATCTACCAGTCACGTTTAACTTTTTATAAGCATTTTGTAGCTCATAGTCGTTCTATACTAATCAGACACAGATCTTTCTTTTCCTCAGTAATTTATAACAGGTGAACTCTACTTTGCCGTAAACTTCCTTGTGATGGGTTTGAAAAAATATGGCCTGGCATTTGCTATTATTCCACTTCAATTAGTGTCTCCTTTACTAATTTTCAGTGTCATCCCATTCTTCCCATCTAATGATCCTCCTGTTGGGTCCTGCTGGGTTCATTGCCCAGTCTTGTATGCCAAAATAGATGTTGGCCTTGGTGTTCAAAATTGGTAGTTCCTTAAAACACCTGCATCATGCTGGAGGACTTTTCTTCTACTAATCAGGCTCAAACCTGCCTGTTGCTCACTTTGTATGCAAAATCATTTGATGAAATAAATGAGAAGGAAACAAATTTTTTGTCAGCCTATGAAGAGATCACCAACCCAGCAAGGCTGAGCCATATAAACATTGCTTGTGGGAAGGAAGTGGTTTCTTTCTGTTATAATCTCAAAACAAACCATACATGAGAACCTGAGGAAAAATATCCTCAGTTTAAGGGGATAAATTGAGCAACAATCTTGTGAAAGAAATTACACTGGCTAAGCTTGGAATTATTTTTCAGGTCATAATGTGTATAAAGAATTCCCCATCTGCTGACTGTTATAATCCCATAAAGCTGACAGATAATGGGACAATCAGTTTGTGTTTTAGCAGTGATGAATGCCGAATGGAACTTTGGGTGTATGTAGAATGTAAGAATTCCTGTATTTTCTCCAGAGCAGCACTGTTAAGGTAGTTATATATCATGTCTTTTATTTCCCAAGGGAAGCAGTGGCATAATGACCCACTGGGTCTCACCAGTGGTTCCATCTAGTGCAATGGTCCATCTTGGATAGTAAAAAACCACTGATTTAGAGAGCACATGAGGCGTTTAAGCTCCTGTGTTTGAAGTTTGAGCACTTTAAATGGCTCAATCACCTCATGGGTTCTGAACAAGTACAATTGTTTTTCTTGGCTGGAATCCAAAAAAGGCACTGGGAGTGGAAAACCTGGAGTAGTTGAAAGCATCTGGGTGAAACACTGTCACCTTAGCCACTGAGATGTGTGTTATCTTTAGTGAAAGAATTGTCTTTATGTAAAAGATGCATGCCGGAAGTCAAGCTTCCTTTGTTTTTGTGCACCTTGCTTTTCTCTTGAAGTACAGAGTATTTAGGATGTTTTAAAATTAGGTTGATAACAAAGCACAGTCTGGGTGTAAATTTGGGGTTGTTGAAGCAAATTGGAAAGTTAAAACTTTTCAATGTTTGTCAGAATGGGTTTTTCTTGTAGCAGAGCATCTTGTTTACTAATGAGTAAGCAAATGACAAAGAAAAATTAACCTGAACTAGTTTTGAGAACGTATTTGCTTTTGTGTTCTACGTACATTGTTTCTAACTCTCTCTTCTCATTTTTATATATTTCTTTTATGTTTCAAACTTAGAATCAGCAACTAGAACTCATGTTTTCTTCAAGTAGTCTAATTCTTACTGTTCATTCAGATTGTTGGAGGAGGAGTTAAATACCCTGCAGTCCGGACATTCAGCTGGGAAAAGTGGCTGAAGTCACTCTGGATGCTCAAGATTTGTACCTCAGAGCCTCCAGTCCCTCCCTTAGCATATAAACAATTTTTATTCTACTGCAGAAGCAACTTAATTACCTGCTTCAAACCTGTAAATTCCTCTCCTGCAGATGCCTATCTGGAAGTCAGTGGTGGCAATACTGAACATGAGTCATGTTTTCTTTAAGATTCAGAGCCACCTCTTTGAAGCCATGTATCATGTTGATTGCAGAACCACAGGCAGAAGCCAAATATTTTGATTGGTAGCATGATATCTTAAAAATATGAGGGATATTCTTCATTTTATTTGCCTTCCTCTGCCTACTATGAAGAGATGTGGCTTTCTTCATGATTTTATTAAGATTGTGTTCCCATTTGAGCAGCATCTGATTGTGAATGCATCAGTTACTGCAAATTTTGGACTTCCTAATAGATTTTTATGTGTTATATAAACTTGGATTGTATTAGTCTTATTGAAAATTGTGGAAATACAAGTCCCTTGCTCCAATCCTCCCCCCTTGGGAGCACTTCATATAAATAAACTTATCAGAAAATGGGCCACAGGGGAAAGAAGTTGCACCAATCCTAACAAAAAGGTTTCCTTTGTCTTTTAAAAATTGATATCTTACAAAAATACTTCAAAAAGCAAACCTCACATCTGAAAAAAAAAAAAATAAATCAGAACCCTAATCACTATCATTCCACTGCTCTCCCTCCAAGAAAAGAAAGTCATAAAAATTGGATCTTCAAATTATTGTAGCGTTACTTCTTTCCCTGCCAGTGTCATTAGTCTAAGTGATGTCTACAATGAAGCCTATGCTTTTACATTTTTTGGAGAGACTAGGGGAGAGCCCTGTTAATGGTTTTCCTTTTTTTTTAATCTAGATTTTCTTCTCAAGTAGCTTAGTCAGATTATAAGGACTTTTTTTCTCTTTCTAGTATAAAAGCTTGTCTTTGACTATTCTTTCTATAATTCACCTGCTAATTTCCCTATTCATCAAAATATTTTGACTGGCTATCATAAATACACTGTGTGCATATGTGCAGATCTTAGTTTGTGTCACTTTTCTCACTATACACCTGCATTCTGAAAAAATGAGAACTTGGTTGGATCAAATTTATGCTTTTAATTCCAGTGCTGCACATGTGCTTAAAGATAGCTAATAATACTAACTTCCATCTCTTTTGGAAATAATTTCACTTGTGCAGAGTGGTCTATTATGAAGTGGATGTAGAAAGCACAAGTTCAGAGCTGTAAGAAAGGAACAGTTTTGTATTAGCGTGTGATTAAGTTCTTGCCAGTGACAGAACAGGTGAACGAACAGGATCTAGTGTGCAATATAGTTATGAACAGCATAATTATTTGCTAAAGTTATGGGACTAAAACCTCTCAAATTATACTGAATATTGTCAGTTTAGAACCTGAGCAGTGTACAGCTATTTAACTATCCTATGTTTTATAGATGTAATTTTATTAATATAAAAATATATCTGTGTATATATATGTGTGAAATATGTATGTATATGAAACACATATATATTCTATACATAAAGCTTTTAAAAATTAGGATTTATCATTGATGCACATTCTTGCATAAAGGACAGAGTAGGAGTTTGTGTCATCTGTGCTTCAAAGGAGCTCCTTTGTCAGGCACACAGGATGGGTGTGCACAGCAGGAGTGGGATGAAATGCGTTGCCCTCCACTGTCAGTGTGTACTAGAACCAGCCTGCAACATCGTGTGCTCTTTTTGCTCCTTTCCCTTAGTTACAGCACAAATATTAAACTGCCATATCTATTGTCTGATTTTAAGTGGTTCTTTCTTTTGCCTCTTCTGTCTTTTGCCTCTGCCTGCTGCTTGATACCTACCAGCTCTTTTTAAAGACTTTTTTTTCCTTTTTTCTGTTTTACAACCAAGCAGACTCAAACCAGCACAAGGCACAGTGAAAGTAAGGATTTATACTTGTTTCCATGTGTAGCATCAACTGCAGGGAATATGTGCATGCTTGTGCCAGCTGTTTTTCCACATCCTCCCCAAACTCCTCAGTTGAGGTGACCTCTGGAGTGCCTGCTGCAGTGAGTGATGGAGTTATTGAGATTCAGCGACAACCCTGACCCTGACCCCCTCGTGGCCTTGGTTTCACTCATCCATCTTCCGAGCCCCACAGGCTGTGATGTGCTGTGTGGAGACAGGATTAAACAAGTGTGAATAAACAAGTTCAAAGCTTTCTGTCATGGCTGCCAACACAGAACATCAGGAGAATGAGGCATTAATAACCCAGTGCTGGGCAGGCCTGTTGTTTTGCCACAGGAGCACCTGGGGAAAGCACCACTTTCTGTGCAGTTGGGTTTTTGCATGCCAAGAAAAGTTTGCTTAAGACTTCTGTGAAGGGTGTGGGATTTGACCTGCCGTTCTTCTTAGTCATGAAGCTGGCAGCAGTCAGGCCAGAGGTAGGACACATCATCCAGAAAGGTGCTGGAAAACCTTCTATGGGAGCAGCATCCTTTGCTTGTGTTGTGTTATTTGGGCTATGATTCGTCAAATGCGATTGGAAGGTTGGGGTTTTTTTGTGGTTTTAACCTAGTCTGTTTACAAGAAAGGAGTCTGGAACATGTTGCCAGAATTATTTTCTTAAGGTTAATCTTATGAGATCAGTTTTGTTTTTTGTTGTAAACACAAATTTTATTCTGTAGTATGGTTTAAAGTTGAATCTGTGCCTGTGGGTAAGTGGCTGATACAAGATATGCTTGTTGTGACAGTGGTTTAGGTAGTGCCTGTCCTCCCTTTGTCAAGACACGCATTTCACCCTGTGGCACCTTCTGATCAGTTGACTAGTCAGTGATTAAATACATTTATTTAGTTCAATGGGTTAGAGATGTTGGGGTGGTTAGAAAATTACTGATGGATTATCAGTTTCATCACCTCTGACATCCAGCCTTGCCATAGTTCATCATCTGAGAATTCATAACACATTTGCCTGAGCAGTAACATGCTCGGCTACCTGTGTGATCGTGGGTCTAGGAACTGGCAGTGTTGTGTTCAGGATTGATAGGACAGATGTCACAGGAATTAGAAGGGCATCATCTCTTTTGGTGAAAAACAAACTTATTACAAAAACTACCAGAGAGTGTTCTAGGGCCAGTGGCAAACATAGTAAGTTCCAAAGATGTAATGCACTGATAGTTGTCTTTTCTTGGAGCATTTCCAGAAATAAAAGTGCTTTTCAGAAGGAAATTAGCTTTGGCTTTAGTGCTACTGGACACTTATAAGACAGAAAATACGCAGTGATTTTTGAAGTCTAAAGCTTCCAAATTTGTATCAAAGCAGGTATATTTTTAGAGGTGAATTAATTTCATCCCTGTTACACAGTAAATCTCATTATTGTTATCTGACAGCCTATCTAAGATTAGGGGGATTTTTATGGAGGCCAGTCCAGGGGCAAGCACAGTTGGAAGTGGCACACACTACTGTACTTCCAGGTTATAAAACATTTATTATTTATGGATCAGTGAGTTGTTGATGGTCCTATGCTAATGTTTTTATTTTCAGAAGTTGGTGTGCACCTACAAGGAAAAATCTTAGTGTTAAAATGTGATGTAGGAAATCCAGTCCTTCCTGCTTGATTTAAACACGTCCATGTGATTTCAGTCTTATGGTAAGAACTTTAATAAAGGAAGTGAAAGCATTGTTCATAAATAATAGAACCAGCACCAGCTTCTTAGCCCAAATAACACATACACATCATGTACTATAAAAGAAGTATAAAGAGAATAATGGACAGGATTTGCTTCCAAAGCAAGTCAAATAAATTCTGGATCCTAATGTTTAGGAAAATTACGAAAATTAACAGGGGAAAAAATGGCAAAAGGAAAAATATCAAGCTTGCTTTG
>VWZU01003154.1:1025693-1039253 GCA_013397095.1 Sterrhoptilus dennistouni | reverse complement strand
TTTTTTCCCCTTCCCATGGCACTTGTAATGGTATTCTTACATTGAGAGTGAAGCAAATTTATCTGATGCTCTTTTGGGTTGTTGACATCAAAGATGAGAATGATGCTGGTTGCAGTAGTGAAGTGAAATCTAACACAGCAAAGACATTTCGAGTTTATTTGTTGTCATTTTTCTTCAAGGTACAAAGTGGTCCAGACAACAGAGCCAAAATGGGGATTGACTTTGTGTAGATAATGTGAGCAAATATGACTTTTAATCTATAATCTATTGGACATCATGAAATGTGATGAGAGAGTTTGGAGGGAAGTGTTGCTTTCATCAATTGAAGTCTAATAAAACTTCTGTATTGGCATTATACCAGCTTGTAGCAAATGTCTTGATGGAAGTAAATTGTTAATATTTTGCAGTTGTAGTGAGTTTAATGTTTAAGGTTCAGGGAGTCATAATCCTTAATTCATACAGTTCTAAATCTAGTGAGTTTTATTTCTGGGACGCTTAAAAGCCTGTTTCTTTTCCTTTTTTACTTTTTAGGTTTTTCAAGTACCTAATTCCTATCATTCTTTTGAATCATAAACAAGTTTAAGATCCATTTAATATAGCAGCTCCATAGAGACATCTTTTAATTCCACATAGTTTACAAGTATGACATTTGCAACCTTTAATGTCATGTTCAGCCAAGGGGAAAAGATGCTTTGAGAGGCAGGAAATTGATTGATTTTTATATTTTTTTTCAGAGGATTAAACTACAGTTTTATTACTAGTACTGAAATAAGAGTCAGGCCCAAACCTACATTTAGTGCTTGTATCAGTTAACCAATGAATGGATCTTGTTTCAAGATCTAAAGTTTCTTCATGAGTTTAAAAATATTGTCAGTAAGAAAATAAATCTGAGTTAAAACTTTGAATGAATAAACTGTAGAATTTATTTTTTTCCTGCTGTATACATTGTTTAAAGTACTTACTAGTACACATTTTTATTTTCTCCTTTTAGCTGACATTCCTTCCAGGTTTTGGTTAGAATGGAAGAGAAAGTGCTATGGTTTCAGTTCTTCCCTCTGCTACAGGCTTTAAGTGTTACCACCCTTATTTTACGAACTATTGGGCAATATCTCTTCATCCCTATAGAGTTTGTGAGCTGCTGGTGTGAAATGCTCCAGTAATGCTGGTGCAGGAGGTACTTCTGGGACACTGTGCTCCTGTTGATACAAGAGCTGTGTTTGCCCACTGGATCTAATCAGTGCTCATCCACAAGGCACAGCTTTAGACACAAGTTGTTCTTTTAACCCTGGGAGACTTCACGTGCTGTGCCTGCTAATTTTCTTACTGCAAAAGTACCTTGGCTTTTGCTGCCTGCTTGATTTTGCTTCTGATAAGTGTTTTGAATAAACTGAGGGGAAAAATGATAAGAAGGCATTAATCTAGAGGGGATTATCCCAAAGTGTGGAAGAATATATGCAGTACTTGAAATGACTTTTAACCCAAGTTTGACATTTGACTTGCTTTAGAGTTGATAATATCCTTTTGAGATCTCTGGCTTATAATCAGCCTCATTAATTCTCGTGACTTCTCTTGTTTCTTTTTATTGACACATAAGATGTGTTATTTTAGAAAATGAATTCCAGTTCTTTGTCACAATTCCCTGTTACAAAAACGAAGTAAGGTTAAACTGCACATATGCTCAGAATATGACAATAGTTCTGCTCTTTCACTGGGGGAAGCATGCAGGAATTATCAAGTTAGACCCTAGAATTTGCATCAATTGTTGTGATGTCAAAGCTGCCATATTAATATTCTTGGTTTTCCATTTCAGTGGTTAAGGATAATACAGATCAATCTAATGAGGTTTTAGGTACACTAAGTACTTCTTGCTTTTACTCAAGGTCTTGAGTTAAAAATAAGCTTTTTAAAACATATAGTCACAACTGATGAAAACTTTTAGTTTTAAATAAAAAGGGAGTTTAAACAGGAGGGAAATTAGATATCTAAGTTCTGTCTGATTTTCTTAAAACTGAATGTACTCATTTTATCAAGAAATAGTTTTTAATTCTTTATGAATTTGTAGAGTTTGTTTTGACCAAGTTTTTAGGTGGCCTTAAGAATGAAAGCTGTTTTCCAAGAGAGAATGATCTGTAATAGTTATTTATAGGGGTGGATGATGCTCATTACTCTAATATCCAGGTGCATTAATGTGTTTTCCTAACTAAATACTGAGAAGAAAATTCAGAAAGCTTCGTAAAAGCAGATGCAGTGCTTACATTGTTAGATTCAGAGCTGAATAAACAAAGACACCTCAAATTTATGCCAAGAGTGTGAAAACTTTACGGTCTAACTCACGTTTTTGTTCAGTACACTGTGTTTTATTAACACTGCAAGCCTTAAAGTAGATTCAAAAGAAATTCTTGTCATCTCTTATCCCGACAGCACCATGGTCTGATGAAATAATGTCACAAACCATGTCTGACAGGTTTAAAGTTGAACACAGGTGGCCTGTATTTCCTTTTTCCTAGCTCTGCTCCCTGTTCCAGGCTCAGAGGCTGGGCTGAGCCTGCACTGCCTGTACTCTCCTTAGGCAACACAGACAAATGTTGACTCTTTGGTGATACCCAGCCAGGAGCCACAGGGAATTGTGCACTCAGAAAGAGTGGGACTTGGAGTGTAATTAAATCTGAAGAGCAACCAGGAATGGAGGATCCAGCCATGTCTCCTTAAATGCAAACTGTGAGCATTTTGACGAAAAAACTGGCTTATGCTATCTATTTTATCTAGTTTTTAAGGAATTTAAAAACACTGTTTCCTTAAGAATCCCTGTGGAGGTGCTTTTAAACAGAAGAGCAGTTTTATGACAAGAATTTGTTGTTTGTAGATATGTGAATATAATACATAACATTACGTATTACTATTTTAAGTACCTTTTCCTGTTTTCTTTAGAGATTTGAGTGTTCTAGTGTAGAAGATAATTACCTTGCTACTATACTTTTTTTTTAGTGGGTATTATTTGTTTTCTAATTAACTCTTTAACATTTTTAAAGGCTTATTCCTAAACTTTATGACAGAAAAAGAAAAGTGTGTAAGGATAAACCAGAAGTTATTTTGGCTCCTTATGGCACATGTATTTGAAAACTGATGCAGTGTCATCTCTACCAACTGACCCTTCCATGGCATCATAGACATGAGCCAGTTCAAGATTCCTGGGCTACCTTGAACAAATTTTCTTTTGGGCGAAAGGTTATTTAAAGGTTAGAGGTGTGTGGAAGCAGGAAGGAGGGTGATTTGTCCTTTTGATTTTCAATTTCTGCCTCTTAGATGCTCTTGGTTGCCATGCATGTTTGAGAGGTTATTCCTGTTGTGCCAGATCCGTGTTGCTATTAGAAATATCAAGTCTTGACTCATTTTCTGGGGTGCTTGGGAATGTTTGGGTGTCAAATCTAAGGCTGCAAGCCCCCATTTGAATAGTGTAAGTTAGCAGAACAAAAACCAGGGCAGATTCACTTCTTATGTTACAGTCATCTGTAGATCTGTTCTCAATTTGGGTGTGGCAGGGGCAGCTTTGTGATAAACCTGTTCCATTCTGTAATAATTTACTTACAAGGTTTCTTTGTGCAGATTTTTCTGTGTTTGCAAGGCAGAAATAAAATCGAAACTGATGACTCAGTATCTTTCTAGCAAGTGGGATACTTAATTGCTTTTTCCTGTAGCATCTAAGTATGATCTGAAGCACCTAGTTAGGCATGGCATCTCTGTACATGCACTTTTCACCTGTTTTGCACCTTTCACCCACATCTCAAAGCATAAACAGCAATGAATGACCTTATTATTTGTGTCTGTGCTCACAGTTTCACCCAAGCAGCCAGTAAAAGCTGATAAATTATCCTTAGATCTTGCCAGAGAATCCAATGTATATTAACAACCCTGCAGAACCCTGCAAACTCCCATTTAATAATGAACAAAACACAAAGGAATGTATGGCTATATTACTGAAGTTTCATCTTCTGAGGGTTTCCTTTTCCACTGAAACTCTTGATCTTTCTAAGTCTTCAGGTGGAAAAGTACCTTTAGCTTCTGTTATCCTAATACAGTTTCATTCCTGAATTTTAAAATTAGATTATTCTCCAAATTTCAAATTTTGCCTGTTATCACTAAAATTTGTAGAAGTTAATCCCTTAAAACAAAAATGCAGTTAAGCTATACCTTGATTTTTTGGGGGGTGTATGTGTGGCTATGTGTTTAACATCTGTGTTTGTATAGCTGTTTTGTCAAAATGCTGAGTTAAATTCATCTAAGTCAACTGGTTAGTTTATTTCCTCTCCTTAATCATAATGTATGCTGTTTGGAATTGTTGTATTTCAGCAAAGAAAATACAGAGTCAGAGTACTTATATAACAGTGAAATAAATACTTAAATTTTTTTAGGAAACTTTTGGTTTTTTCCCCCCTTCCTCAAAGATACCGATGGATCAAACCACATTTGTTAAAATCACTGGGTATCCCTTGATCCTCATCTCCTGTGCAGAGATATGATCCATGGCATGGATTTCAACAGCTATAAACAAAACAAAACAAAAAAGACATACAATCCTTTGAAAACTTACTCAATGGCAAATCACTCTAATGAAGCCTTATCCAGGCCATAACACTGGCAGTGTGACCCCTGTGTGTCATGAGGAAACTTGGTCACATTCAGCCAAGTGGTTCAACCTCAACAAGGCAAACAAAGTGTTCCTTTAAAAAACTGGCTGTAGTCTCTGGAGAAGGGAAATTCTGGAGACCACCATGAAGCTGAAGTAACTCTTCCTATTGTGTATTCAGCTCCCAGCCATTGTACACATTTGACCCCCAAATGACAAAATAAATGAAAGCTGCTCTTCAAAGTAATGCAATCAGTTCAAAAATATTGTGCTAATAAAGTTATAAATTCTAATTGAAAGATTTATGGCAATCCATTTAGTTGTTACTAGGTTATTTGTGGCAGACAGATGCAGAGTAACCTGATTAGAGTCAGCATTGTGATGACTTGTAGCTGCAGAGGGGAATAAAGCTTTAAACCATTGTCATGGCCCATTCTCTCAGATGCATTTGGAAGCTGATTTGAAAGAAAATATATGACCCTTAAATGTAGTTTTGCAGCTGCCTCAGATAAGTTGGCCCAAAGAAAGTGCCAAAATGACTGGCAGGTCTTTCTTTACCTAAGTTTTAATTTGTAACTTAATTTTGCAGATGGATTTAGAAGAAATTCAATTGAAACACTCTTTTCGATATAATTTTTTCCATTCATTTTGTATTTAATATGTTAGAGTAGTCTTAATTCAGTTAATAACAAAAATGCTATTAAGGAGTTTATTCTTTTGGATTTGATGAGCAAGATTTATGAAAATATGCTGCCTATATGAACATACCCTTGAAGAATGTGAAAGCAGAGCCTTTATTCATGTATAGCTGTGAAGTTTTAGTTGAGGGGAAACTTAGATTTACTAGAGTCAAATAATAGTTTCATAGATGCTCCAAAGAGAAGGAGCTGAGTTGCTAGCCTAGTACACATTCTTAAATTAATATCTAAAAAATGGACATTGTTTTCTTTCTTTCTTTAATATATACATTCTTATAGTTACACCCTCCAAATTATTCTACAAGTGAGAATTAGTTCAGTTTTGTATTCAATTTGACCTATTTATCATAAACAGGATTAATTGTTGACAAGGATACAGTTTTGTATAATCAGGAATAAAATGTATCAAGGTTTTGATTAATACCGTAATAATGTGTACTGCAAATTAGTTCTTGCTCCTAACTTCAATGCACTGGAAGAATTTGGCACAATAAAGCAATAAGATGATCCAAGTTCAGGCTTTACTGGTGAGTGCTGGTCTTGGCCGTTCTTAATAATACAGAACTTCTTCTGTAATATGTCAATTTATGTTGTATTTGAAGTTATAATCAAAATAGATATAATCGTTACAGTCGTCAAAGGGAAGTATATTGACAGAACTCGTTTTATGTTGAGAGTTAAATGATTCTTATGGCTCCAACCTTACAGAAAAAGTACACTTAATCCTTGCAGAATAGCACAGTTGCTGGCATTCATTCAACAAACTTTTTCTGTCATACAACAGAAGGAAATGCTAATTTACTGTAACATCTAAAAACAGAGACTGAACTGTAAATATGATCAGTGAATAGATTATTAAATTTTGTGTTTATGTAGAACAGGGAGTTCTTTGACAAATTGCAATAGTGTTTAATTTTCTGTTGGTATTAACTAGTAAGTGTATTAAAATAGTAGGAAATACTAAAGGGGAAAAATTGTAGAAGTGTCTGTATTGGTACATTTTTGTAAATTTGTATATGTACATGTGTGGTACATATGTACCTGTTATATCCAGATAATCATTATTGTCATCTTGGCACTGTCCACTCGTCTTTTCCAAGGTGAGAGTAGTTTCTATTGTCAGTCACGTTACTGAGTTTTGGTGGCTTCGTCTGAAGAGCCAAGTTTGGCTCTGCCTTCAGGATGGTTTCTTGTGAGTGCTGGAATGGGGAAAGCAAAGGAAGGAAACAAGGCAGAAATGCTGCCCCTTTCTAAAAATGAGTGTTTCATGAGCCAGGATCTTTTAAATACCTCATGCCAAGTCCTTCTTGAGGAAGGATTTTTTGGAGCAGATTGAAGTACCTGGGTACTTAGGACTAGAAACTTCCCTTTCCCTTAGCTATCAAAATCCATTCAAGGCATCCCTTTTTACGGGGTTAGACTGCCAGACTCTGGGCTCCTAAGCAGTTACATACCCTGAAGATTTCATCAGTATTACTTGTGTTCAATCCCTGGTGGACAAGCTATTCCCTGCAATTTTAACTTCGTTCTAATGGTGGTCATTTGAAGCTCAGGGGCCTGGAATGGTTGAATAATTCCCAAAGTGATGGATTAGCATGCAGGGAGCAGTTGAGGTGTGGTCAAAGGTGCATGATAAATATAATTCGTCACATGGATATTGCTGCTGTTTCTGGGGGTCCTAGGGGACAAATGTAAAGACATGCCGGGAACTGGCAGAACTTTTATTTTTAATCTCTAAATCCTTATTTAATAATATTTCTTTACTGTAAGTAGCAAAACCATTGTGATTAAAGCTACCAGTACAGCTTTGTGGAAAATATTAGTACTGGTTTTCTACTGCATGGGAACACTAATGTTAAGCACAAGCTGTTATGGTAGGGGAGCAAAAGAAGATCCAGAGCTTGTTATGTCTTTTCAGTTAACTTTTATTCCATTAGATTATGATCATTGCACAAAACTTAAAACTCCAGACAGACTGTTTTAAGAACTGCAGTAATGAAATTTTATGTTTCCCAAGGCTTTTCCCCTTTGGAATTTGTAATAATGGATGGAATTGAAATTGTGTGGCCTAAATAGCTGGGCTCTTAAATACTTTGGTCTTAATGTGTCAGGAAGGCTGTAAAAGAGCTTCAAGATAGTGGAGCAGATCTTCAGCTGATATGCATGGACTCTGTATCATTTGCTTCCCTAGAATTTTGCTGTAGGAATGCACTGTGGATGGCCTGTCCTACTGTTGGAAATAAAAGCTATGGTGCACCTTCACTACCTCTGTGGCAGTCACGGTAATCCTGGAAATTACTGGCACAGAACTTCCATTAATTCCAGTTATTCTCACTTTGGAAAGTCAAAGGAAGCAGCATTTCTCTGTGTGTGTCATGATTTAGGAGTAGTACTCCCCAGCTCAGTGCCCCAAAAGAGATTCTCCCAAACACGGCACTTGCTTCCTCTACCCCTTCCTGCTCTGGGGATGGAGTTGAGAATTGGAGACACAAAGGTAAAAATTAAGGGGTAGGAGAAGAACAATTTACTGGAAACAGTAATGAGAAAGAAAGCAAACAGTAACAGCAAAAAATAGTGCTAACAACAGCGTACAAAGAGAGGGTGATTTACATGCAAAACGCTCACCAAGCAGAAAAACTTTATTCTGGGAAGTGAGCGAGTCCCTTTGCCCAGCCCCCTGGCCTTGAGGTAAGATGGTATTAAATAGCATTCAGGAGTGGCCATGCCCACTCAGCCCAGTGCACAGCAGCCCAGAGTTCCTGGGCTCAAGCATTCCAGTGGGCTCAGCCTCCTGGCAGCTGGGCTACGAGTGGGCACCACTGCACCTGGCTGCTGGAGAGGAGATGAGCTCTGTCCTGCCCAGAACTAGGACAGCATATTTTTCTCCAGCTTAAATACACAAGTTCCTTAGCCCCTGCTTTTCTATCTAGGGTTTGTTAGACTTTAAAATACTTAAAAGACTCCAAATGCAGGATAACCATCTGCTATTCTAATGAGAAAGAGAAACTCTTTTTTTCTAGTTTTTATGTTAAATGTTTATTTTCCAGCTCTATTCTGCCTTTATTTGCCTCCTAATCTCTTAAGTAGCATTCGTAAAGACTTATGTTTGAGTCACCCATTATACAGTCTGGAAAATAAATGTTAAATGAAGAGAAATCTGTTGTAAACTGGATTTTGAGACAGTTTTAATTTGCAGTTGCAGTATGTCACAATCAAAGCAATTCCTTATCAATCTGTCAAGTGGCTGGGGCAGCACTGAGTTGAAGAGGGCTGTTCTGAGAAGCCTCAAGTGTTTGTCTCAGGTACCATTGCTGTGCTCTTTCAGTCGAGTCAGAAATGCTGCAATGGGCATATTTTGTTTGTTCACATCACTGTCTGTCAACACTTCAGGAACCTTTTCAGTCCCCTTTTTTCCTGCTGCTCTCCCATATCAGAGCATGACTTGCTTACTAAGATCCTCATAAGATAATCGTTTAATAGCAGCTCTGAGCCAGAAGACAAAAGGAAAGAGAGTTCAAGAGCTCATTGCTAATTTCTCTCCCAGCATAATCCAATCAGTGCAGCTTTCCAGCCAGGACTTATAACCCTTAATAAGTCACTCTATTCGATTAAGAGGAATTGATTTTCTTCTACTGTGTATCATAGTGATTATGATGAATATGGTATCTGCTGCTCACTTCCCTATCTTCCCTTCTAGTCTCCATTTGTTTGCGGGGTGGGCAGGTAAACGAGCCAGGGAGGTGACAAGGTGTCATTAACTGGAGCTGGTGTCAGCACTGTGACAGCTGTGGAATTGAGGTGTCCCATAGATTAGAGGAGAGGCTGGTTGTGAGGGTCTCACACAGCAGCAATTCCATGCTTTTGACAACTCTCCTGACAGCCTCAAAAGCAGGAAATGATGGGACAATCATTTGCAGTTGTGACTAGAAGAGCAACTTGCAATTGGTGGTGCTGTGGTGGTGGTAGCATATTTAACATAATTTAGAGGTTAGCTAACACTAAAGCAGATGGGAGTGGGGGGGGGGGGGAAAGGCAGTTCTTATGCTTCAAAAGTAAAGCAATATTGAGTTTTCTTCAATCAGAGGATACAGGTGGAAACATATTTTAATGATGCTACCTCTATTTGTTTGGTTTCTGCAATTTATTGGCAGTAGAAAACTTAATGGACTCAAATCAATTTAATTTTTGGGGAGGGAAAATAGGAGTAGAGAGGGGAATTACCCAAGTTTCAGTGCTGTTCAAGATAGTTTTGGGAATGGTCGCATAAAGACACACAAATGTTTGTTTATATATGTTTAATTTATCATGAGTGCTGTCAAACAGCAAAACAAGACATTATAACTGTCTGGAATTTTTTCTCCACCATGGGAGTAGCAGCCTATGCCTGGGCAGCTTTCCTTCTGGATATCTTCAAGCTGTAGACAACATAGCAGGTGCAGGTGAGCTTTGGAAAGAAATGAGCCAGTCACACAAGTCAACTCTTTTAAATTTATGTTTCTCCCTCAGAACTGCAGTAAAAGTTAAAACATAGCACACTTTTTAATAATTATTATTATTTTCCAGAACTATTACCTACCCTGTATGTGGGCATCTACTTAAGCAGCTTTATTTTCAAAGCTATTTAATTATGTTCTTGCTGAGCAAGGGAAATTGAATTGCCATTTTGGTGTTGAATTATATAATTTAAATAAATTAAGTCAATGTTTTCAAAATCATGTAGTTTGACATC
The DNA here is from genome assembly GCA_013397095.1 of Sterrhoptilus dennistouni. Lineage (NCBI taxonomy): Eukaryota > Metazoa > Chordata > Aves > Passeriformes > Zosteropidae > Sterrhoptilus > Sterrhoptilus dennistouni. The sequence goes on along the minus strand of VWZU01003154.1, from coordinate 1,029,202 downwards.
CTGCGTAACCCACACCACAACTTCTTTAGGAGGATCAATGATGTGTGGCTGCAAAAATACATGCTTTTTTTAAGGGCCTGAATTTGTTATAGGTTGTTTTGAATAAATATTGAAATGCCTCTGTAAAGATTTCAAGCGAGGGAAATCACATCTCCTTTAGGATGTTTTAATATTGAGATGACCCAAAGGTAAAACTTCATGAATTTTAGTTGTTCCTGTTAGGCTTCGGATCACGTTTCTTTTTAAATTATACAAACTGAATATTCTGCAGAGAAAAAAAAGTCTTGCTGCCCACACCACATTCTGAGTATTTCTGAGAAGTCATATGTCTTAAATATTGCAGCTGTTCCATGCAGTTGACATTTACTTTCCCTGTAAAATGGGATTCACATCACCAGGTGCTGTCTCATAAGTGCAGCTTTCAAGAACTGATTGGATGGCAGTCTGATGTTTTGGAGTGCCTGAAATCCACAGTCTTTGGATCCAGAGGCAGTTTTGAGGGAAGGAAGACAGAGTGATTAAATTTTTTTTCAGGTTTCAGAATACTTTGGCAGGTGTGCTTCATTTACACCAAAACAATCACCCAAAAATCCCAAACCCTCAATCCATTAACTTAACTTGCAATTTGAATTTTCCTAGTCCCAGCTTCTAGTGATGAAATACTCCAATCCTGGAATGGGGATGTGGTGCTAAGGAAGAAGCCTTGGAAAAATGCAACCTGCATGAATATTTACCACCTTAGATTATTTTAGCATCTTGAATTTTTTAAATATCAAATTATAGATTGGGATTTTCAAACTTCACAAAAAGGACATCTGAATAATTTGAAAACTGTGGGACTTTTAGTGTGTTTTAAAAGTGTGGACAGTAATATTGGGCAAAATGTCACAGAAATAGCCTAATCATTGGCAGTTGCTCACTGGGTAAACATCTTTGCTGCTATTTTCTTATATCCTGATATCATTTCAGTAATTTTTATCAGTTGTGTTAAATCAGGAGGTTGTGTTCCCTGGGTTATTTCCCTTTTCCTCTATGATACAATATTCCATTCTGTTATTGTGGCTTTTTTTGTTTGTTTTGAAATATGATCTTACCATTAATCTTGCACTGTGCCCAGTTTACAAAGCAACGTTTATTTGTATAGATTGCTTGCCACTTCATTATCCAGCAATGTGTGTTGTCTGAAAATTGGATTAGTAATGACCTTGTATTTTCTTCTCGATTACTGGCAGGTATTGAATTGTTTTGAGGGTGTGAACCAATACCATCACGACTCCTCTAGGAACTTGCTTTTGTCATTGCTGATTCCCCAGTGATATCTCTTTTTTTCTGGATTTATCAATTACCAGTTTCAAATCCACTTAGTACGTGCCAAGTTTAATTTGTGGGATGCTAATTTCCTAATGCAAATATCATGCGGTCAGATGCTTCACTGAGTATATAACCTCCTCTCTGTGAGTGTGTTCATCATAATAGGGGGAGATGTGATATAGTCATCAGCCTCCTTCTGAGCAGCAGGTTTTTAGAGCTTTTATTCTGGATTATTTGACACTTTGATTTCTCTTTTGTGAAAGCAAAGTCTTGTCTGTGTGGTGCACCTTTGGCTTAAAAGGTGTTCCCTGTTGGTGTTGCTTTTGAGCGTGCTGCCTATGCTGTGAGAGACACTGAAGTTGTACCAGTGCTGTTTCCTTGATGAAACTGCCTTAAATGCATATAAAACCTGGTTATTGTGGGCTAGAAAGTGAAATAATCTGCTGTGGCAACATCACCCAATTTATACGACAGAAATTCTTCAGCGACTTCCTTCTTATGGCTTTAAGTATTGGTTTGTATTTATTTTGTTGTTTTAGCACCAATGGCTGCTGACAAAAAAGGCTTGATAATTAAATTACTATTTTGACCCTAAAATGACCTATTTGAATAAGACTTTCTTATACACATTTCTTTCTCTTTAAAATGTTTCTTATTTCTCTTAAAAATGTCTTTTCTTTAAAAAATGTTCTCATTCAGGTCCTCTGGACCTTGTTTTGGCTTGTGCAATTTGGAGATGTTGGAATGCACTTAGGGCGCTGGGAAACCCAAGGTTAGAGTAACAGAGGGGGCTCTTGTTCTGTCCTTGGCTGAATATCTCTCTGAACAGCACTTAGAGGATACAGAATGTCCCTGGGCCAAACTGCTTTCCATGTAGGAAATCTGCATGACCTCAGCTGTCACCTACTTTTTATAAATTATAATCTTTATGCGTTTAGTGTATTTCTCTGCTTCTCATCCTCGCTTGAAACTTTGAGGTTTCTGATATAAAGAAAATTGACATATTTACTTGCTAGAATTTCTGTAATAATGTAGGTTTAACAGCACCTGATAACATAGAGATGACTGCTTAAATATTTATTTTTTTCATGAAAACGTTATTGAAAACATAAGATTCATCTCAGAGTGAAAGTTCCAATGTATTTTGATAAAATTGGTCTTCAGTTGCTCTCTCAATTCATAATGCTGGTTTTATGTTGTAGTCTAACGGGTTCACTGACAATTTTTCCCCAGCGGGAATTCGTATCCAAAGTTAACATTCCTCCCTCTCCTCTTGGCATTTCCACTGGGAGGACAATAGTGTAAACATCATAGGAGAAATAGCCAGGAGGCACTGACTTAGCTGTGAGAGAGAGAATGCTCTAATCCTCAGAGCTCCAGGGTGTGCTAAAGCGTAGTGAATGCCTCCATTTTTATACCCCTGCAAAGCTTCATCTGTAGAAGGTTGTGTTTATGTCAGGAAACAATTTCCAACATATGGATGCTAAAAATTATAATCAGTATAGGTTACAAAAGCAGTAACTCTAGAATATCCTTGACTCTTAGAGGGGGTTCTGTGGTTTGTTTTTGCTTTTTCGTTTTGGGGTTTTTTTGTAACCTTAAGTCTGATTTTAATCAAGGTTGAGCATTTCTTTACTACTTGATGGTCCTAACCAAAACGCTGTGCTTGAGTTACGAGCTCTTGAAAAATGAGTTCAGAGTACTGATGCACTCTTCAGTCCAATGTAAAAAATGCTGCTATTGAAATTAGTCATGTGCCCAACAGGATTACACTGGGGAGTTGAAGGAATGGTGGTAAAACATAACTGGGTGATGCAAATAAACAAAAATCCTTTTGGATTTGCTGGTTGCTTTCTATGAGCTCATCTGATACTGTGAGTCAATAGAAGTCTCAGTGGGCATTTGACAATTGCTCATGATACTACATCATTAGAATTTTGAATAGAAACAGTTGAGGATATAATTAATTAGTTTATGTTGGTAAAGTGCTCTGTAAATGCTAGCTATTATAAAATAAACTGACACATATTCTGGAAAAATGGTATAAGCATCCTTATTACTGTAAATCACTAGGTTTGCTAACAGAGTTCTGCTTATTATTAAGGGGAATTTATAACTGATGAAGGGTTCAAAAGTGACCTTCAGCCTTGAGTCCTTAATTTATCACAGGATCAGGATGTTGTTGACAGAACAAAAAA
>VWZU01003154.1:998676-1025668 GCA_013397095.1 Sterrhoptilus dennistouni | reverse complement strand
AAAAAAAAAAAAAGAAATAATGCTGTGGTGCTTCCAGTACACCCTAACCTTGACCTGGAGGATACATCTCTGGGCAGGATTGGGGAATTCTTGCTCCATGCCCTGTAATTTGTGACCTTTCTGTTACGATTGCCAATAAGGAGATCCATTACTCTCTCCTAAAAGTTGGATTTTATTGGTATTAACTATAATTTATTCTACACTGAGGCCTAGAGAAATGGGTTCCCAATGTTATGAGCCATGCCAAAGCACAAGAAGACCATCTCTCTCCCAGAGAACTTACACTTGAACTCTTAGGCTGTGAACCGTGGCACTCTTACAGATGACTGTCCATCATATTTCCATGTGAGGCACTCATATTACTGTGGGTTGAATTGTTTGAGTACTTTTGATGCTCTAGTTAGTGTGGGTTTTATGATTTTTCCTCTTTTAAACCAGGTTTTACATTTCAGTTTAAATTATTGCTGCATAGCAAGTCACCAATATAATGTAAATACAAAAATCTGTAACTGAATAGTCTCCATGTGCAACCACAGGGCAAAGCATTCTTAAGCATTCCTTTTGCTGTGGTGAGTTTAAAAATCTGTGCAGTTTTTTTACTTATCACAAAGTTTGATAGCAGCAGCAGCCTTTCTCAAGTCAGTTTTTTTCTGTCTGTATTTTTTTATAAATATGAACTAAGTTCAATTACTTTCCAATCAAGGCAGATTCTGACAGCCTCTTATGTGAGTAAATAAACCTACAGGTGTTATACTTGTTAACATTTAATTATGAAAAAAAAAAATGGGGCACAGCTTTACTTCTTTGTTGCCATATGAAAGTTCAAACCAAACAGAAAAGAACTGGGAAAGGAGCAGTGCTTCAGATACCTTGCCTTTGTCAGCAATATATATGTTATATTGTGAAATATTTGCCAGTTTAAGTTCCAGGAAGGAACATTAATATCCAGGCTATTAAACATATACTTTTAGTCCATTTGTCATTCTCTAAGAGTGGAAATGCCCTAATTAAGACAAATCCTTACAGACATCTTTGCCTGAAATACTCTTAAATAAAATGCATACCTAATTCAGAGGCTAGTTCTGATTCCAAACAAACAAACTTTATTCCATATTCCTCTTCCCCTACTTGGACCTCTCCCAGATATTGACCAAGGAAATTGGCAGTGGGGTGGGAGAAAGAGTGAGTGGTTCTTACAGGAGTCCTTAAATGTACTCAGTTCTTTCATCTGCTTATCCTCTTGAGAGAATTGCTTTGATCCTGTTTGTAAATCAGTATAATCCCTGCAAACAAGTGTGAGGGACTGAAAGTGTTTGGTGTTTCCAGGTGGTTATTTAACCAAGTGGAGCTTTTAGTGACAAAGATGTGCTGCTTTCCTTCTTCTGGAATGGACAACACTGAAAATGCACTTTGTCAGAACAGAAAACTGAGTGAAATCTTGGAAGCGCAGGCAATGGAAAAATGTGGTTTGTATTTAAAGCCTTTCACTCTTAATGTTCCTGGGCTGTATTTACTAAATAATTCCCTTTTCAACACTACAGTTGAATATTTCTCAAGCTATTGGTGACATATGGAAAAAACTTATTTTACAAAGGTCAGTAGTAGAAATGTATGGGTTGTATTTATGGATTGATGTACCTGAATCAGAAGACTGAAAGCAAATTCCTCTTTCAAGTTCTGAGCTTGATTAAATTAATTGATAAAAGACTACGCGTGTGATTCTTCATAAGTTTCAAAGACCTCGAGATAGAAGAAAAAGCAATAGATGTTGGTATATTAATGATAGCCATCCTCACAAATCATCTTGAAAACACACATTTGGAGACTTAAAGAAAAAGTCCAGGGAAGTCTGTGTTTGTAGAAACATATGCAGTGTCAGGTTTTATGTAAAATTTAAGGTGTTCCTGAATTTGATGGTCTTTGATTTCCATCCTTCCTGTAATTATAAATAACCCTTTCACTCATTCACCTGCTCTAGAGTATAAAGAAATACAGTCAGACACTTGCCTGGCAATACACAAGCATTTTTGACACTTTTTTCCATGGGACTTATTCATTATGGTAATGGTGGTGTGTGATGTGCAGTTTCTGGATTTATGACCCGTTCTCGATAAGCGTGAATCCAGCCTGCATGTGCATCTTTGATAAGGTTCTAATTGGGTAGCAGTGACCTTTCTGAATGTAATTCTAGGAGGAAGATTAAAAAGCAGTCCAGAAAGTGACAGGTTTGGGACAATAACATATGAATTCAGCTCTGCTGGCAGGCATGAGATGTAAGCCATGATAAATTAGAGGCAGGCCAAGCAGGCTTGCTGAGTGATTGCTCATTTCTGCTGCATCCTTGGGTAAAATCCCGTGAGTAACACCGATGGTGCCATATTTCTCCCATATTCAGTGTTTACTGATTATGCATGCTATGAAATAATACAGTAGGGGAAGTTTCAGGAGACTCCAAGGAGAGCCTGCTAAGCATTACACGTCTCAGTGATACTGTCTTCTTATGTGGTAGGAGAGTCATATATTTGTTGTCCTCATTTAACTACTTGCTAATAGCTTACTTCTGCTTTCTGCTCTAATTAAACTACTTTTACAAAAGTGATCTTTATCCAGTGTAGGATTAAATAGCTTACCAATTGAAATGAAAATTAATCAACTTGATTCTGCACTATTTTTTTTTTTTTGTTTTTTAATAAGGTAACTATGAACTTGGATTACAGAACTTGTTCTACATATGTGCTTAGACACTTAAGATAATGTAAGAATGTGCTGGATATGAAAACTGAAAAAAATTGTAAAACATATTGAAAGTTCACTTCAATAAGTATTCACTTCAATAAAAGTTTTATAGTTTGGTTACATTGCCAATTATCCACGAGTCACCAGATGCTTCCTGTATTGTGACACCTTTTATTTCAAGATGAAATGTGATCTATATTTTAGATGTCTTTTTACATCCATATTATTATTTCTGCGTGATTTTTGTGGAGGACGCTTGATGGTGAAAAAGCAACATTTTATATTTATATCTAGACTTTTCAATTTATATCTTGACTTTTCTTGTTTTATACATACACAGATAAAGGGCTCTCGTGTCTATTGTTCTTAGTACGTTTTTTGCATTGTGACAAAAATACTGAGTTTCAAGTCACTTTTTAATTTAGGTGAAATTCTTGCTCTGCTATATGAAATCTGAGATTGCCAAATGAAGGGGGGAATATTTGTCACTGTGGTGAAGATAACTACAAATAACCTGTTTTTAAGGCTTTGCCTAAGCTGTTGCTATTCAAGCTCCGAAGTTGAGAATTCAAATGGTTGTTAGCCTTTGAAGTAAAATGATGGTGAAGGGAGGAAGATGTTATGAATGTAAATAGGGTTCTGGATAACTGAGTAGCATAGCGGTTACTGGAGTTGTAAACAGGGATTTGTAGTTTTATTTAAGTTTGTAAATTTAGCCATATGGGAAATAAAAACTGATTTTGTATTTTGAGGCTTAATCTTATGACAAACATATTTAAATCAAATCCCCTGGTACTGGTGATACTTGTGAGAGAGGGATGTAATTATTTATTAATGCCTTGGTTTATTGGAGCATGCTAATAAAATGAGCTGTCGGTACCTCCTGATAGTTTGTTTTGTTTTACCCTAATCCGGCTTGAAACATTTAGAAAATAGGTCAGATAGTAAGAAAGTTGGAGTTTACAGGGCATAGCTGTCATTTAAATCTTAATAGTCTGCCTCATGGAGATAGCTAAAAGCAGATAGAAAATGTAACCTGCTGTAATAATTTGACAGCTGAAGTTTGGCAGGTAAATTTTTCAAGTGAAAGGCCATATTTTGGTTAGTCTCGTACAAGTATCTTAGAGAAGGGTTGAGAAGGGGAGGAGCTCCCACTGTTAGCAAAACTTACCAGCACAAATGTCCATTAATCAGCCCAAATTCGGCTTCAGAATTCAGCTGAGACAAACTGGATATGAGAGGCCCAGGGCTGAAAACATTCCCAGAATCAGCAGCAGCTCCACGAGGTGTGTGTTTCAATAGCGTCTCTGTGCCATCTCAGGCCATGTGGCAGGTAATTCAGGGCTCGTGTCACAGGTGAGGCAAGAACTGTACAACAAGTGTTATACTTTGTGAAAGCAGGATTCTCAAATATGATTACTTAGGGTTAAGTAAGGTTCAGCACTTAAATTTAAGATCTTACCTACTTGATTTTCATAAATTCTTTGGTGCTGCTAAATTCAATGTGCCATTCTCGGGTACATAGAGGATTTGGGATCTGGAGGATCTGGGTGCTTTTGTATTGTGCCATATACCAGTATATGGGGTGTATTTGTCATGTGAAGTGTTTATTTTGTATTTTAAAGTTTTGAATATTTTAATTAAGTGATCCAGGTTTTTGCAGTTTCTGAGAGTGAACAGTTTGAAATACTGGAGTGTGGTAATCAAGGAATGTCGTGTTCTACCCAGATAATTCAGCTCTGCATCTCTGCTGTTCTTAAATTGGTATTTTTGAATATAACTGGAATATGTGCTTTGATACCATATAAATTTTGATAACTATTTCACAGTGATCCAGATCAATGATTTAAAACAGCTGTTCCTTTCTGACTGTGTGGCTAATTAAAAGGTTAGATGAAAAACAAGCAGGTGTGCAAAAAAAAAAAAGTAGTAAATTGATGTTGTGGCATTTAAGCTGGTGGGCTTGGTGCAGTTTCTGTAGTTATTTAGTTCAGGCATTTCATTCAGTTTTCCTTGTTACCATACCAAACCAATTGTCTTGCTTGGTTGCCTTGTTTTTTTTTGGTTTTTAAACATTTATGAACTTGTCATCTTACTATAAAAATATCTCTGCATGTGCTTTGAGATGGAGACAGTATTGGCTCACTGACCAACAGCTTCAAAACACAGTCAATACTTCTGAGACAGCGTAATCTGTTGAAACAGAATGTTTGTTGAAGTTGTTTGTAATGTCTTAATACTGCATCTAGTAGGATGAAAAAACCCCAAGAAACAAACCAAAATGGATGTAAAAGGAGTAAGAACACGTGTTGATGAGGTAAGATGGTAGTTGGAGTCACCTTCTGATGGAAAAGAGTCATTTTTTACATTTTGGTTGCTGAAGTATCTCATTTTATGTGGGGGAAACTCATAATAAACACAAAGCAGTTTGTTTTATTCTGAAGTTTTCACAGTTAATTACCCCATCCCAAGCAGACGAGGCTGGTGGGTGAGCACATCCTGATTTGCATTAGCGGTTTTCCCGACAGGAGACAAAGTCCGCCTCTTCCAGACGCTCGTTTGGTTCTGTAGCCTCAGCGCTTTCACGTTTTCCATGGAAAGGCAACGTCCGTCCCCCACAGGCAAACTCCCATGCCGCTGTTGTGTGGAGAGCCAGGGAAATCAAAGAGGCACCTACTGACCCCACCTATTGTCTGCCCGTGTCGCCTTCTATCAGGAGCACGCCACAATCAGCCAGCTACACGTGTACCTCGTGCTTGCCTGGGCTTTGGCAGAGCCCTGCCTTGCACCTGTTTGCTTATGCATGAGCTGGGCATGTTTGACTCCAAAGAGCTGACAGAGAGGCAAGGAAAAGGGGGAGGGAGGGAGGGAAGTCACTGCCAGGCGCTTTTCATAAGGCTGCTTTGGAGGAGCCAAGGCGCGGCGATGCCGTGGAGGCAGAGGAGGCATTGGCAGAGTCCACCAGCGTGTTATCAGATCGGGAATTTTAACAGATGTGGACAGTTGATCGTGGCACATGAAAGCCATCTGATTTTTCTATTTATTTTAAGTCATGGCTTTGATCTTTGATGCAAAAAGCTTGCCTCCTTTGTAGGCAATGGGGGAATTGGTACTTTTCTTCAACAGACCCTTACTTAGAATAAAAGCTGATAAAAGTGCTATTCAGCATAAGTAAGAATCCACCCTGATATCAGTTTACAAATCTAGTCTATCCAGTCTGCTGGGTGTTGTAGGCCTGTGTTTACAACTGTTACAGAAGAGGGTCCTCTGATTTTTCCCTACTGTGCTGCATTTAACCCTGTTCATCAAAGGCTTTTTAATTTTTTTGTTGGGCATTTCTCATACCGAATCTCCAATATGAGTGTGTGGGAGCAGAAGCAGAAGAAAATAGATTCCACGTGGTACTGTATATTTCTTGTCTTTTCAGTGTTTTGAGTAAGGTACAGGAAGAGCTTATTCCAGATCAACCCAATAAAAGTAGGTGCAGGGCCACGTTCTTGATTTCTTGTTTGTACCTGCCCAAAGAAAATTGATTATTGTCTTCTAGGCACAGGGATACCAAACACCATCACTCATGTCCAACTTTTTTGGTTCTTCCATGTGTTTCTTTCCTTCTTGCTTCAGGCTGTGCTTTGGAAATCACACTGCTTCAAAGCACTGTATACTGATAATGTCTAATTTGGATATTCTTACTCATGATGTAGCTTTTTTGAGGTAGGGGTGATTCTTTGCAAGGGATAGGAACATAATCTCCATTCTAGAGTTAAATAACAAAGTGCTGTGGGATAAAGCTCCCTCATAACTAGATATTAGCTGTATTAACCAGCATCAGATTTATACCAGCCTTACACTATATGAATATGTCAAGTAATCTTTGCTTTCATTCAGAAAATGCCTGAAAACTTTTAGTTCTGAAATGATGTATTCTCTATTGATATATAAGCTTTCTTAATGTCAGCTTGTTTTAAATTCCTAAAGCTTGGGTCTTTTGTGTGTAGTCCTTCAGAAGGAGATAGGAGGAGATTAAACATCTGAATACCTTTGAGAACATGGACCCTGTGTGATTGTTGTATTTGAAAGTGGGGTTTGGGTTATCAAAGGATCCAAGGATACTCTTACAATATTGCAACTCTAACTTAACAGAAGCTTTCGTACACGGAATTACAGGCGAATAAATGAAGTAACAAGTTGCCAAATTTCATGAACTTAGGGCTGCTATAAATCTTAACTTGCCTTGTCAATGGAATTTTCTGCCAAATACACACCTAACGACAAGTGTGATGCTGATCCCTCCTTTTTCCCTGTCCTTTTTTAGGGCTATTTTTATATCTTGATGAGAACCAACAAAAATTTAAGATGGTGAAAACTTTTATGTTCTTCTGCAAGAGGAATGTTGGCTTCTTTTATGTGGAGAAGGGTCTTAAATGTGATTTTCAAAATGAACTCCTGTTATTAAATTCATATTGTGCTTTAAGTATTCCTGTAAAACCTTTCCACAAGGTAAAATTTTCATGCTATGCAATGTAATTTCAGTAAGTATTTTAGCATATTACAGTGGATTTATTTTATATGATTCACTACTGTATCAGGGAAGTTCTCTGTTATTTTTCCTAGTGCAAATGAGCCAGTGCTTCTAATAAGCTTCTTCCAATGTTTCACCTCCAGTCTGTTGTCCCATACAGCTGTTATCTGACAAAAGAGGAAATAAAAAGAAAGAACAGGACACATTTCTGAGGTCTATTTTGCACATTCATCTATGGTAGATAAAACATGGTCAGCCCTGTAGTAAGTAGAGCAGCATTTGCAATTGAATACGTGTAATAAATTCTGGGAAGACTCCACCTCTTGTGTTGCACAAGGAAGCCTTGGAGCTGTTGTGTCTCTGTGCCCCACACAGCCTGAACTAATGTACACTTTTGGACTTTGCATTCAGAGTTTCAGTGCTTGGGCAGAAGGATGTACATCTGCAGGCCCTTGCATGACTAATTTAATGTCAGCAATGGGTTTTACTGCCATTTAAATAAGAATTTATAATCATAGCTGTAGTTTCCAGATGGTTAAACTGGTAAGTTTTAAGTCCACTAAGCTTAAAAATACTTAGATTTTTTAAAAAATGCCTATCTTTCTTGAGAGCAAACACATTTAGGTGTTTCTTTCAATCAGCATTTATTAGAAATATTCTTTATTCCTCACATTTACCCATGTATTGTAATGCAGCTGCCTTTCAGTAGATTTTTTTTTTCTTTGACAGCTGTTTTGATCAGATTGACTGTGTACCTAAGGAAGAGCAATGCAATAACTCAAAGGCATGGGTATAGAACCCTTTTTGAATTCAAGGGGAGTAATGGGAATTTACCTGTATTGTGACTCCTTCCCAGTGGAACCACTGCATACAAAACCATTTGCTTGCCTTCGGGAGTTTGCTTAAATCCTGGCAGGTTTAAAGTTTCCAGAGGTAACTTTTGCCTTCTCTGCAGCTTTTCTAAGCATATGCATCGGAGAGCCATGGTCTTGTGCTGTGGGGTGCCCCTGCCAGGGCTGCAGAGACCTGGGACCTGTTGCTGATAGTTTGACTCTGAAGACATCCATGAATTTCTGCTATTATGAACAGAGGTTCAGTAAGCTTCACAGTTGGAGAAGAGTCACTATATCCCTGTCTTATCTGTTCCTCTACTTTAGTTTTAAAATCAGAAAGGGAATTTCAGCTTCACAAGATACTGCAGCTACAGATGGAAATTTCAAGTTAAGGAATAAAGTCGTTCCCATTGGACTCTTCTTCTATAAGGACTCATTAATTTTTTTTATTATTTTTCTGTATGTTTTGAGGTATTTCTTCAAGCTTTTTAAAGGATAGTAAGCTCATTTTCTCTCTTTGGCACTGGAAATCTGTGTGTCAATTTGATTTTGGAAAATTCTTTAAACCGTCACATCTGTATTTGGAGATGGATTTCACCTGTTCAGCTACAGTGTATCTGCAGGCTTGTTATCCCAAGAACATAAAAGATCATAAAGAAGCCAGAGATGCAAATGAGGTGTTTGGGAGTCCTGTGAATTTTACAGGTCTTAGGAACATTTTTGTGTCAACATTAGTATTTATTACAGTTTAGTAGACATTGTGCCATGGTGGACTACTTTTCCTGTGAGATTTTTAGTGTGCAGGACATACAGCAACACATTGATGGTCACCAGCATATTTGTCAAGAGTCCAGAACTAGTTATGGGAATATATTCCCACAGGTCCCTGTTGTTTTCTACATTCTTCAATAGATTTAGGTCCTTTACTAACATTACTCAGTCTCTAACATCCTTCTCATCCAATTCACAGCTTGAACCTCCCTACCTACTAATACATGTCCATGCTGCCTGAAAAAACATACTTTGGAAGGAATGCTTTAAGAAGAATAGATTACTGTCTTGGTTACATTCAGCTTTATCACAGACATGATCTGTATAAAATATTTTGATGACAGAATATTTCATTTCTAGTTTATCTTTTCCGTTGTCTTGTTTTGGCTGTCAATTAGTGTTCTCTTCTCTCAATTTCTTTTCTTTACATTTTGCATATTTTCTTTTTAGCTTAATCACTTCTAACTATGGTTACAGATAATTTGTAAAATAACAGGGAACCACATAAAAAGCAGAAAAGCAAGGGAAAAATGCTTTCCCAGGAAAATGTCAAAATTGGATAATTTCTTTTCTCTCTCTCTTCTGTCTGCTTTTTTTTCCTCCCCCCTTCACTGGATGTATAATTACCTCATTGTTTCAGTAATGTGAAACAAAAATTAGATGCAAGAGGGAAATCTAAATAGAAGGACTCTAAAATGCTTTTTCAAAATGAAGAATTTAACTAAACCACTCTAAAGTCCCCTGCTGGGCTCAGGCAAGCTGAAATTAATTCAAGAAGGCAGATAAAAATTTTAACCAGCCCGAGTGGAGATGACGGATGTGACAGCTCTCAGTTAAAATGTCTTTTAGTGGCAAATGCATGCATATTAGTCAAGTGATGTGACATAACCGTCCTGGGTGAAAGAAGATGAACCAATGACCATTTGCATTGAGAACAAAAGAAAATTTAGAAGATTGCAATATAGAAAAGAAGGAAAAAAATCAGTTAACGTTCTGTTGCTATGTGTAAACCTGTACCTTTGAATATATATGCATTTGTGTATGAAAGAGGTGGCTTAAAAGATGGTGTGGGTGATGGGAAGTAACTTCTGTTTAATATTTTTGAGTTTTCTTTTTTACAGAAGAATTCAAAAACAACTGTAGGCTTGTTTGAATGGGGTCCATGAAAATTTGTGGCTTTTCCTTACTCTGTGCAATATTGGCAAAAAAAGAAAAGGCTCAGCTGTATGCTGTTAATTCATACACTTCATTTTAGAAGTGTTTCTCTTTTGGAAGATGGCTTTGGCTCCTTCAGTGCCTTCTCAGATTGAGAAGATGTAAAGGTTGAATGGGAGCAGATTTTATTCAAGGATCATGCAGCCCATTGTGAAATTCTACAGCAGAAATAAATAACATCAGGAGTGGACCTTAAAGAAAAGGAATTACCTGCAAAGAAAACACACTGAGAAATATTGGTCAGTTTACCACATGATTTTCTATTTTTTTTTAATTTATGCTTTACCAAGTCACGGTAGCTCCCAGTTAGAGCCACCCAGATAATCTTATTTTGGGATTATTCTTATTTTTTCCCCCTATAATCAAATTGTATTATCATAATTTTGTTATTCAGATGCACCTCTCACTGTGTGCCTCAATAACATTCAAGGCCACATCTGGAACTTACTACCCTTAAATGCTGTGGGGAGAGTGGGAGCAGGGGCATGGGAATATCTTTCTAGTAACACTTGGTTGCAAAACAAGACATACTTCTAAACTCTGTTAGAGAGGGAATTCTCTCTAAAGGTTAATGGCTGAAATCTTTAATTGGGCATTTGGGATATGGCTGCTTTTGGTATCTTTCTGTGTGAGAATGTGAATAAATTGATCCTTAACATCTTAATTTTAATACCCAGAGGAAAAAAAAAAACCCAAACAATTTGTTTTGTTTCCAGTGGTGACATTTTCAAATGTGCCCTTGTGCAGCATGCTCTGTGATCCTATTTCACTTGAAAGAAGCAGCATTCATTAAGGGAGTTTTAACTGTTGAACAAAGTACTCTAAAACAGGGTCAGAGGGGTAGGGACTGTAAAATGCTGACCTGTTCAGAAATAAACTGCAATTCAGCAAGCCTATAGCAAGCTACTCATTAACATTTTAACAAGGGTAGCTAATGGCACAACAACCTGATTACAGCAGTGTGTCTGTATACATTTGTTCTGTGGATTTTTTTTTTTATCCCTATTCATGGTTTCCTTGAAAATAACATTTATAATGTTTAAAAGGGTGATCATAGCTATTACAAGTGATTTGCTGGAGAGACTAAGTCAAAAAAGGAGCATTTTCTGCATTTATTTTAATTAAAATCATGTAAACAAACATAGGTTATTTTTTTTTCTGTCTCTGATGCTCAGTGCAGGCGTGTACATTGAGGACATCAGGGAGTTTTAACTATTGAATAAAATACTCTAAATCAACTCCTTCATTAAATCTGCAAGTGTTCTGGTTTTCTCAGTGTCTTCATCAAGGTCTGTCTTGTCACACTTTGGCTAGATCTGATTTTGAAATAGCGTAATTCCAGTTCCCTAGCTATTCCCCTGACCTTGAGCAAGGCTTCTATACCCTTTTTGTGCTTCAGTAAACAATCTGTAAGATGAAGACATTAACTTTTCCCAGCATCACATGGACACTAAATATTAACTGCTTTTTTTGAGTTATAGTGTGCATATAGTTAATGTACACCCTTATGGACAGTGTGCAGCCTTTCTGGGGGAAGTGACCAAGGTAATTTCTATGGGTTCACGCCTGTGACCCCAGAGTTTGCTGTTGTGTACCTGGAGATCACAGAATTGCTTAGGTGGAGATGTAAGACCACTAAGATCACCAATGATTGATGGGTCTGGAATCCAGGAAAAGTATCTGGAGAATCTCACAGCTTCATGTTGCTGTCTCATTCAGTAAACTGAAAAAGGCATATAAAATAAAATATGTGGGGTAGATTACACCAGAACAAACCCTGTATGAGTAAAAGTATCTCTGCTTAAGAATTCGATTGTTTTAAGTGAAGTCACTCTTAATTGGTGTGCTTAGTGTGTTGCCTACCAGGATATTGTCTGCCTGTCTCAGTAGGGAATAGATTAATATTTCAGGAGGAGGGATGTTGACCACAGAGGAGATTTCTGCTTGGCTGGCTTTCCAAATTATGTCTAGTTGAGGAATATCCAGATTATTTCTCTGTCCCCATAGTAAGGTTATTTCAAGCACTAAAAACTATTTCATCTGATTGTTTTGTATATTTAAAATCCAAATGACACTTTCAAGTGTCTTAGTCTTTATTGGGATCAAAATTACAATTTTAAGGCCTTTGAGGCATGGGTACCTTACAAGACAACAATGCTGCTTCAGCTGTTACGTCTGTTTGTAGTTGGTGGATTCTATCTCCAAAACAAAGCAGCAAAATGCTGCCAGGGTATTTTCCGTGAATAAACAAATAAAAATAGATTCTTCAAAAGAAAAAAAAGAGTGAGAAAGCGCACAGAAGTGTGGAAAGAACAGAATACAGGAATATATATGGTGGCTTCAAAAAGGCTGAGGAGCCTACTGGAGTGCAGTGAACTTGCTGTTTAGCAACAGGTGACTGTTTTGGGTGCTGAACCTTCTCCACTTGTTCATGTGGACTCCCAGTTTGGGCTGTATAGCTTGTAATAGCCTTGTCACCTACAATGGACTTCTGTACCCAAAAATAGTGGAAATCAGTAACATCAGCTGTCTTAGTGAGAACAAGAACTTCACTGCAAGCCAGAGTTTGAAGCATTTTGCCCAAATGTCTTTTCTGTCGTGGTTTTTACTGTTATTTCTGGTTTCTCTCAGTGTCAGCTGCTTTTTTATGGATCTCAGCATTATTAATATCATGTTGTAAGGTTTGAATACATCGTGTTTATACAAATGAAAGGTCTGTTCTCACAGTAATGAGAGTCTTGGAAGGGAGGCATGCTAATATAGAGATCTCTTTAGGGATCTGATTTAGGGTGCTGTGGAGATCCATTTACTTTCCCATATGGTTTCAAATGCAAAATGTATTAGGATAATGTAGGGAAACCGGTATAGTTAAACTCAGAGCAAGATCTTATGGAAGGGGAAGGGGATATTTACTTATCTAATGTTGAAGCAAGGTGTTTGTATGCAATCTTGCTTCAAGATATGTACTCAGATGAAGATATTTGTGTCTGCGTGGTCAGATCCAGATCACTTGTGCAAGACACAGGAGACAAGGGATGAAAGTTCCTCGTGACTGACAATAACAGGACAGATCTTTGATCTTAACATAAACATCATATCCTGCAACCATATTCCTGGGAATAACATCCTTCAGTATCAATATAGGCCATTATTTTAAACCTTTGTTCTGCTCTTATTCTGGTGCTAACACACAGATTTTTATTTATATTTTATTCTTATCAGTCTTGATTTCTTTTTTTCCTCCCTGATACAAATCTGTATAGTAACCTATTAGGAAAGATATATACTGTTCTCTCCACAGTAACTCTAATTTCAACTCACTAGAAACCATGGGAAACATTATCTTCTGTCATTTGGTGCTACATACACAGCTAGAAATGTATGGAAGTTATGATGATAAGTATAAGACATTCAGGTGAAATGGTGAAGGGGATGTAATTTAGTGTACTTTTTATCAGAGTGTGTCATTTCAGGTATGGAAGATTTCTCAGAATTTTTAACAGTTACCTTGACCATGAGTTTGCTTTTCCCCCATCTTCACACCTTTATGCTCACAGCTAGTTCACACACTTTGCTTCTCATTGCTGAGTAACATTTTCTGCCTTTTCAAAAGAAACACCTGCTCCTGCTTTCTAACCATCCTGTCATGTCTATCTGCAACTTACCTATACACAGCCATTATGATTTTTCAGACTGGTGAAGATGTACTTTGTTTATGAATATAATTATCTATTGCCATTTGCTCATATTTTTTATACATTTTGTCAGCAGTTAGTGCTTTATCGAAATGTAAATGCTGATCCCTTGATTCCGAATTCCACCTGTAAAAGGCTTGGAGGAGCTGGACATGGAGCATGAACCCCATGGGTCTCAGCAGAGTTCCTAGTGAGGTGCTAACCTTGAGATTTGTGGAACTTCTAGCCACTTTCACTGAACCCATCTAGCACTTGGAAATAACTCTGCCATGTGTCTTTTTTATTTCACAATCTGTTCTCCCTTCCTTTGCTGTAATTTTGCACTGTGCTGTACTCAGAGGTTCCGTGCTGCAGAATGCTTTAAGGGAGGATGTTTTCCACTTCACGTGGAAAACTCTCCCAGACCTTTGAAACATTCTCCAGAAGGATGGCACACTAAGTGCATTATTCCCAAGTGTTTGTAGATGAGCTGCCTCAAGGCTATGGTTTAGCATTTATTATTATTAGATCTGTATTCAGAATCTAAGATAAGAACTCTCTGCTGTTTGGGGGGGAGGCAGATGGTATAAATTTAATGAGTTGTTACTGGTTCAGCACTAATGTTGTGTAAATGTTATCCATGTCTTGCTTCATGATTCTGTGCCCTCATACCAAATGTACTCCTATTATGGAGCCACTACTGGAATTTGCCTCAAAAATCTTAACATATTGATTAAAATAATAACAAGTGAGATTAGTTCCCGCAGGGAGGATTTGTGGATGTTAGGAGGAAGATGGAAGGTAGAATCTCGTAGTCACTGGGGTGAACCACACTGGTGCAATTGTACTAATTTTGAAAATCTTACTGATATGTAAAATTTTATATCTTCTAAAATATTTTAGTGTGAAGAGGTTTAAACCTTATTTTACCCAAACTATGTAAACCAGCAGAAACAGCCAAAGAAGTCTCAACTTACCTCTTCCTTGTTCCCTGCCAGGAACAGGAAACCCTGTTAATCCAGTTAACCCTTCTCATGTCAGGAGTTGCATACCCAGAGAGTTCCTCCAGATTGGGGATCTAACCTAGGTTAAAAAAAAAGTCCTCTATGGTGGGAAAGTGCATGTGTGTGTTTAGCCAAATTTAGAAGTTTTTCCAGACCCCTTTTAAACTGGATTTACTCCCCAGGCCAGTTCCAAACAGGTCACGCAAGTGCTAGCAGTGATCCAGCACAGGGGAGGATGGGGGGCTGAGAAACTGGAGAATGCAGGGCAGAGGAAGTCATCTGGGACTGGGGTGAATGAGATCTGCATTTGGCAGTAAATTTAACAAGGGGCTTGATACAACCCTGTGCTTAGGCAGGAATGTACCAGAAGGCACTCAGAGAGGAGTCTCTTGGCACAAAAAAGTGCCCAGTGTGGCCTGAGGGATGGAGACACAAATGATGCTGTAATGCTAAATGTGACTTAGGTTATTAAAAGAAGATAAAGTCATAATAAGTATTTTATGCAAGAACAGGGAGGGGGAAAGGATGACATTCTGAAATGCACTGCAAATTATTTCTGTATCTAATCAAAGGTTTAGTGCTGGTTCATCACCGTTTTCCACCTGCTGCTTATTCACAGCTTACCATTTGTTGGGTTCTGTAAATGTCATGAATTCATCAACTTCCCTGTTAAACCTTTCAAAAGCCAGAGAGAATGGCAGCAGGTATTACTGTGGGGCCTTTTCTTCTCTCCTTCCCAGTCATCTTTGCATTTTCATTATTTTCTTTGAATTTTCTTCTGCTTCCCAGTGCTTTTGCTGTTAATCATCCCTCAGTGGTCACTCTAATGACTGTACTGTGGAATTGCTGGGCAGCCCTGTCTCTTACCCAGCCTATTGGCAGACAGGGAATATTCTGGGAGCTGCCAACACTCAATTCTCAGCCTGTCTGTCCATTGGTGATGGAATCAAGTCTGGATTAGCAGGAGTTGATGGCTGTAATTGCTTAGATACCAAAATAAGATGTCCTAATGTCAAGTGAAACCCATGATTATGACAAGAGTTTTTCTTCAGACTGCTGTTGGTAGTGGTTGCAGGAACGTGCTCTGCCAAAAAGGTGTTGGTGTTGATATACAATAAATCTCCCTTTTAATATTAACCTTATGTTTCTTTATTGATGTTGTGGCAATACCTACAGATCTGCTCTACCTACAAGAATCATGACTTCCTGTGTACTGCTCAAACACAGCGTACTAACGAAAAATGTGCTCTCCAGTCTTTACTGTTATTATATTCCTCACTTTTTTTGAATCTTGTAATAATTATTACCTTCAAAACACCCACAGCTTCTTTGTTGTATTACAGGTGCCGTTTAGATAGTGGGGAAAATATAAATAATGCTTTTAAAAAAATCATTAAAAAGCTCATACAGAATTTTGCATGAGGTATTGTATTCTACAGTACGTACTCCAATATAATTTCTGGTATTATTTTTACGGTGTTTATATTTATATAATTTTTAAAAAAAACTCTGTTACAGAAATGAGGGACTGTTTAGATAACACTGGAGAGAGCCTAATGTGTAGCTAAGGCAAGGAGTTGATTTTAAGGGAGATTTTGAATAAGAAAAAGTATGTGGGTGATAGATATGAGCTCTTTTTCTCTTAAGCTCTCAGGAGCAGCATTCTAAAGGATATATTTCAGGTAGTCATCTGAGAATGCAAGTTCTATTTCTGTGAAAAATCATTTGGAACCCATCTGTTTATATTTCACAGAAGTGGTGAGTGCAAGATGCATAAGTGATTGAAGATTGTGTGACTTGTAGAGGGCAAAAGTGTGAATGAGGCTGTTTTACTTCTCTTGGAAAGAGAAGTTGCATTTTACAACCCTAAGCCTAGAACAGCTTCATTTCCTGCCAGAAAAATAATTAGAATTAACACACATGCAATACTCTCTAGAGGCAGGGCTTTTAAAGCAGCTTAGGGGAGCAAAATTGGGGGAACTTTCTTAAACATGGAGGTTGAGTACTATGGCCTTTGAGCTCTTAAAAGCATCTGATTTTAAATGCAGAGGGCTGAGGAGTGTGATTTTCCTAGCAGGCCTCCTATGAAAGTATGGGAATGGGAAAGGAAAAGGTGCTCTGTAATCCACTGTACAGGGACTGCCTTAGGCCTAACCAAGGAGAAGGGGAAGGAACCAGAATGTATCTAAAACTGGCATTTCATGCTTGGCCCATGTCTTACCACACTAGGTTGGGAGTGGAATATTCTTGTAGGCTTTAAATCACTTCTCTTTTATTATAGGAAGTGGCTGCAGAGACTCATCTATTTATAAAAGCAAAGAACAAACCCAAACACAGATAATACTCATGTTCATTCAAGTCCACTGCATCATCTGATATTCTGATGGTTTTGTAGACTCATTTTCATCTATTTTAATGGGGACAGTAAGTTTTTAATATTCTCCTAAAAACACTTCATAAGCCAAAACCAACAAAATAATCTCAGAATTGCAAATAGTTAGATAAAAATGTTCCTCTGAGTTCCCCTAAAACTGTCTGCTGTATTATTTTCTTATTTATTATTTGTTGCTTAAATGCTTTAACAGTAATATGCTTTAAAAATGACCCTTGTAATAAGGATGGATGTAGTAGAATGACATTGCTGTAACCTGTCTATACCCAAAACGTTCCAGTTAATTGTCTGCAGTGAAAGGGTGATTCTGGGTATAATATCAGTGTTACCTACCTTGGGTAAGAGCTAATTAAGGAGTACAAAAGTTTCCTATGTGAAAAGTTAACTTTTAAAGAAGTTGTTTGTGGTTTAAATGTCATGTGGACTTTAATGTCAGGGCCTTAGAAGGGTTTTTGGACAAGTCGAGAGCATTGTTAAGAGAACAGATGTTGGAAACAGATGCCACATCCTTGTATGTTTAGCAACACTTCTTTCAGAGCCTTGGATGTCTGCAGCTCTCTATCATAAATAATGTGTTGACTCACTCTTAATCCTTCTGCTGTTGTACTGAAAGCCATGCTGTGTTTGGATCCAGTAAAGTGCATTATTGTATCCAAGGGCTGAACTGGTCAAAATGGAGACACTTGAATGCCCACTGAGAATTTCTGTAATTTCCATCCTTTCTTGGAAGGGGCAAAGAAGGTGGATTTTTAATTTTTGTTTCTGGGCTCAGTCTAATCTCAGTCTCTTCAGTCATAGTGGTTTAATATGAAAAGTAGTTTTCATGATGGGTTTCTTGATGGGCAGCTAAATGGGTGACATTCCCAGGAAATCTCCAAGAGTTTCAATAGTGGTGCTGATTTTTAGCTTTTTATTTCATTTTATTGAAGAAAATTAAAGAAAGGCAGATTGTTTATAAGCAAAACTCAGTTGAATCTTAATTCAACTATAGAATGAGTTTAAACCTCTTTAAGGATTAACTAATACTTGTAGAATATTCAACTCAAGGGAATAAAGAAGTTGACTTTCTTAATGATGATTCTTTTCTGTCTTTCCCCTTTTTTCCTGTTGGTTTATATGGATTCATAGAGGTCTTAAATATATAGCAAAGGTTTGTTGATTTAACTTAAAGCACTTTCAAAAGTAATTTAACCTAAATAAATGTTCCTGTCCAGACTTAAGAACATTCTTTTTGGTTTATCTTCATTCATGCCTGATAGTTGAAAACAAGTACAGCAAGCCTCTTTAACTGAATTGATAAATACATTTTTACAGTTAGAGGTAATACAGAAAAGGAACCATATTAATTCGGGGGAGGGGGGGGAGGAAAAAGTAATTTAGATCTTAACATTTATGTTCTTCCTGATTTTGCCAAGAGAAATAAATATTAAAACATAAAAGCAGCTGTAAACCAGGGATTTTTTTGCTGGCACACACATACATGATCCATTAGAACGTGCCCCTGCCCATGGCAAGGGGATTGGAACTAGGTGATCTTTTTAAGGTCCTTTCCAACTCAAGCTGTTCTATAATTGCAGAAAACCATCCCTATTTGATATTATGGGTCCACAATGCTAAATACCCAGGAACTCCATAGGAAAAAAAAATGGTTCTCTGTAAATCTAAATACTCTTAGTTTGGAATTCACTTTTTCAGCCAGTACATTTTGAAGACTGCTTAGCCTAAGGGACTCATCTGCAGTAGAAAATAACAAACATGTGCATTAGATGATGATTGGAAATGCTGCATGACAGAAAAGGGAAAAGCGTGCAGAAAAAGTCCATTCCTGCAAAACAGTCAAGTCCACCAGAAGCCTCTTGGAGTAATCAACAGGTTGTGCATGTGTTACATCCCAAATGAAGGTAGGAAAGCCAATCAGCAGGAAAGATAAAGGCACTTGCCATAGCTTTCCTCTCCCTGTCCCCCCATTTTCATGGAAGCCCTGCTAACACAGCAGACATCCCTGGCCCTAAGGAGAGCAGGTGTGTTCCTTCAGGATCCCAGCCAGCTGTGGGGGGTAATGAAACCAATCTGCAAATGAGATTTTAAAGGGGGCAATATTTCATCACTGGCAATACTGTCAATGTGCAGAAGGCCCTTCCCTCTCTTCAGAGGGGAATGAGATTAGTTGCAGATTAAGAGGGATGACAGGACAGAGTTCAAAGCACACCCTCCACAGTGTCAACAGGCCTTAATGATAACATAGTGCCGCTTCCCTGAAGGAGTTTCATGTCTTATTCAATGTAAATGGCAAAAATGTGGCATTTTAGAACCAATGATGTGTTTTTCTATTGATGCTGTCATAGGGGCTGTTTGTCAGATCCCATTCTCCTCAGTGATTCATCAAACGGGCAGTTCATGCATGCAGTATCAGAATGGGAATAAATAACTTGCAACAATGCATTGGACAATGTTGTGCTTTATTCATCTCCTGCCTGCTTTGATGCTCTCCAATGTGTCAGAGATTTTGGGTAGGTTCATCCAGGTAAGTGTTTGGTATTTTGCAAGCTGCATGGCTACTTTCTGTGAGCAGGACCTAGAAAATAAGGATATTATTGAGTTAATGGATGAGAAAAGCAGAACTGTGCATTTACATTCTTTCTACTATGGGAGTTTTACACTCATTGAAAGTGCCATTAATGCGGCCTTTTCTCTTCCTCTTAAATTCTGTAGTTTTGTCAAATTATAGTCATTCCAAGAGGGAAGAAAAATTGGTTTAATACAACTCGAAGCTGGTTAAAATCTAATTTACTCACATAGCACTTGCTATCACCTACAGCATGCAAATGCATGACCTGACATGATTTAGTGGTTATAAAAGAAATGTTTCTGTTTCAGAAGGGTATTGGCACTAACAAACCATGAGTTCTCAAGAAGTTCTGGGCATTTCTGGACGTAAATCAAGATATTGGATGTCTTTTCATTGCTAACATGGGATAGTGGTGTGTGGTTTTAAGTCTTAAAATATCTGAGGATTAGTTTTAATTATCGTGGGATTTTGACAGTTTAGGATCTGATGTGAAATTGTTAGAAAAGGGGGAAGGGGGAAGACAGGCATAAGGAAAGCCAAGTAAAAAGTTTGACACATAAGAGGCTTCTCTTTTGGAGAGATGTTGATCGGTGTTATGGGATCTGGGCACATTTTCTAAAGGGAAATACTGCAGAAGTTTCACTCAGTCTGACTTTGAGTACCTGAATTATTAATGCCCAGGCACTAAATACAGTGGTTTGGGTTGGAAGGGAACTTACACATCACCTACTTCCAATAAAAGTTCCTCTTTAATGTTTGCCTAAAGAAAAGAGGGAAGTAGTTTATTCCCTTCTGTAGTTTACGTGCAAATTGTACACCCCAGCTGGTGTGAGGTTTTGAATAAGAGAAAGTATGAATCTGTATCACTACTTGGGATGTAGTTTTAATTGTCTATTAAAATCTGCTTTTATTCCCTGAGTTCAAGGGATTCTGACAAGTTTTTCTGTGTGCAGTGTGTTCTCCTAGGTCTGCTGGTGGCAGAAATAAATATCTCTTCTTTTTAATTCCTCTTTGTCCACGGTAGGTAACCGTCACAGAATTGGTTCTAGGGAACAGCATGGATGTGGTCTTAAACAATAAAAAGCTTCTAAAGTATGGTTTAATAGTAATTTAATTGGCATAATGGTAATAGTATGCAGTAGACATTTTTCTGATTGTTTTGTTTCTTCATATTCCAATCTTTCTGCCCACCTGACTGAAAAATCAGTTGGATGACGCAATTTTCCACAAGGTCCAACTATTTTCTTCAGCCAAGTCACAGGAGAAATGCAAAAATAAAAATCCGTTCAGGATAGTCTGGGAGGCAGAGTAGTTGAACTATTGCTGTGGCAA
Source organism: Sterrhoptilus dennistouni (assembly GCA_013397095.1). NCBI lineage: Eukaryota > Metazoa > Chordata > Aves > Passeriformes > Zosteropidae > Sterrhoptilus > Sterrhoptilus dennistouni. The sequence goes on along the minus strand of VWZU01003154.1, from coordinate 1,004,620 downwards.
AGCTGATAGTATCTAGCAGGATTCCTTCTCTCTCTAGGGATGTTTAAATTAGCATAATATGAGTATAACCAACATGGGACCATTATTAATTAGTTTTAAAAACAATTATACACACAAATGTGTGTAATAATAATTTCCATCCTTATTACATTTACATGTACCAACACATGTAGATCCCCACACACAGAGTATGCATAGCTCATAAAGTGTCACAGCAGGGTAAGTAATTTTTCATTGGTTAAAGTAATTTTTCATTGGTGTATGGTAAGGTGTGATCAGGACTTTTTTCCATTCTTCTCCACCTGAGAACTCATTTACACATCAGTTAGAGGAATGCAGGAAACTGGTATTCTTTTCAGTGTGGATTTAGTGACTGCTTTCATTAAAAACTTGCTGGTAATTTTCTCTCATGTTTTAATCAAAATCCCCAGCAGTGTTCTGCTCTGGAGCATGCTTCAAACATGAGAAGTGGGCTGGAAACTGTTACTAGATTTATGATAATGATTTATCATTTCATGAACAGAATTAATGGATATGTCTGTGAGCATGAGAAACCAAAATCCAGTATGCTCTTACATTTTTGACCTCATTAGGCATCGTTAGTATTGCCTTCAGGAGAAAAATGGTCAAAGTAAAGGCATCAGCAGTTGATCCAGTGATGAGAGAAACAGGTAATACACAGGAAGTTTGGGGCTGCTGGGTGGGTGATGGCAGGATGCAGAGAAAGTGGCTTTCTGGTAAGACAGTGGCAGATGTGTATTGAAAATGAAACATGGGATGCTTTGTCTTTCTAACTACAACTCCAGCTTGTATGTGGTGTGTAGTCCATCAGCATAAATCCATGAGAATTTCTGTGTAAGACTCCTTCTCCCAGAGTAAATCTTCCAATATTCCCATTCAAGGGGCATCAAAATTCTGAGAAATGAATGCGTGGAGAAGAATTAATCTTCAGAAATGTGAAATGAATACTCTTGGTAGGTATTTTATGATGCAGTTGCACAGCAGTAGCATGTTGGAAACAGCTAAAAAGTGTGAGTTAGAACTCTTCTCTGGGCTGAAATCACCACAGCATATACTTTTTTTAGCTGCTGCTGAAATTTACGGACCTCTCAGTTCCACAAAGAATTATGGCCGTGTAAAATATTATTAAAGCCTTTTATATGACTGAATGGTTAACAGATTACATGAGTAAAAGAGTACTCTGGACTAGGGAAGCCTGGCAACTGCAAGTCTACTTCAGCACTGTAGCTTGTGGTCTTTGAAGGAGGCTGGATTTAATAAGAACTGTATAAGGCATGAAGGTCCCAGGGGCTTTGAGCTGTTTATTTAGGAATTGATTAAAAAAAAGAGAAAAACTCAAATACAACACATGATGGTAATAATAATAACACTAATAATAATATATTTTGAATTGGATATTTGTGTCCATATCACACAGTCATTCTCTGTGTGAAAATGCAAACGCAGCATAATTTTATAATGCTTCATTTGCTAATGGAGCAATGTAAAGCAGCTGAAACACAGACACAATCGACAGGCAACGCTATTACAGCTCATTTATCAAACATGTTAGGCTTATGAATGCAGTTTTACATTGTTTATTAGTTACATTAGTTACAGCATTTCATGGCTTACCTCCCTGTGATCTCAATTGATAGCACAGATATCTGATGGTTTGAGGATGATTTAACAAACAATATTTGTTTTCTTTTCTCCTGAGTAAGCTTGGATCTTTTTCTGCAAAAAAAATTATCTGGGTTATTGTCCAGTCCTGGCCCTGAACTCTGTTTTAAAGGCTCGGGTGGGCCAGAAAAAATGCTCATGTGTTTTGCCTTGTCTCTTAGGTAAATTGCTAGTGTATACTGGCAGTGAAAAGGACCATGCATTTCATTTTGTGGGACCCACTTGTTGAGTACATTACATGCCACTATGAATTTCTCCTTCATCATGTTTCTAATTTAACTGATAATTACTGAAGGGGTTTGTTACGGGAGGCTTTGGCCTTTTCATGGGGAGTTAGAAACAATAGTGCAAAAAGTCTATGCAGATTTCAAAAAGGAAGCCACAAGCAATTTAAAAGGTGTATTGCTTCTGGTGTGTGGTAGTTTTCTTGGTTTAACAGTAGAAAAAAATTACAGCACCTTCAGAAGATTCACTTACTTTCTGAGAATAGTCTGATGTGCATCTTCATGAAGAAAAGAGGAGAGGCTCTGACCTCTTCTCTGCAGTGACCAGTGACAGGACCTGAGGGAACAGCTTGAAGCTGTGTCAGAGGAGGGTTAGGTTGGGTATCGGGAAAAGGTTCTTCTTCCCTTTTCCAGAGAGAGAGTGTCTGGGCACTGGAACAGGCTCCCCAGGGCAGTGGTGACAGCACCAAGCCTGCCGAGTTCTGGAAGTGTCTGGACAATGCTCTCAGGTACAAATGAATTGAAGGGACTCTCCTGTACAGGGCCAGGAATTGGACTTTGGTCATCCTTGTGTGTCCTTTCCAACACAGGATATTCTTTGTTTCATGTAATATTTTGCTCATGTGGCTTTTGTTGCAGATTTTTTTAATGAATTCCAATTACACAAGACAACAAAACTCATGGTTCAGCTCCTGTAGTTCTTCTCTTAAGTTCTTCTCTTAAATATTTTCTAAATCCTTCTGAAAAAAAATGCAAGTTCTTTCTTATTAAGGACTTTCAGTAATTTATTTTAGTGCAAAAGACCCTTCACATTATGGTATACCTGTAAATATTTGCAGAATTGAATTAATTTAGACTTTGGGTAGTGAAGACAATAATTTTTTTAGTGTATCTGTATGGAAAGAAAGAGGATTTGGAAAGGCAGAGTGGAAATGGTACTTTTACATCATTCTACTTATAACTTTGATGCCAGGGTATATCTGGTATTTTATATTGTTCCATTTGTAAAACAAACCACTTACCTAAGCAGCCCTCCTTCAGTACATGTGCATAGCTGTGACTGGGTAGGAAAACTCTGGTAATGTTATAGGTAGGTAACTACTCAAATTTACAGTGAATATCCTTTTAATCCTTGTCCCCATGCCCTTTATTTCTTTTATACATTTTCCCTTCATTGTAGTTGTTTTAAAGGCATCCAGAGGTTTTTCTCTGTCGATAAGGAAATGAAGAATCTGCAAAAAAGCCTGTAAATGCAGCTCCCCATTAAAAATCAAACCCCCATGAATATTATATGAGTGAGAATTAACCATTCCCACTAGTCAGAAAATATAATAAAAACAGCTGAGGTCTCAAGCAGAGGATTTTCATCACTTATTAAACCTCCAGCGTAAAACAGGCAAAGTGTAACAGTGAAGTTATGTTGCAGTGTAACGTCCTATGCTCTGTATTTTATAATGTCATTTATTTTTTAAAAAATCTATAATCAGTTAACAAAGGTCAGTTACCCCTACTGAAATTCTGATTTTGAACAGTATGCAGTCCCATGTACATTAATTTCCACTGACATTTGTCTCTCCCCCTTTGCCTCCATGCATCTGTGCTAAGGGAGCCAAAGTTTATTAGTCACAAGAGGAGATGATCTTAAATACCTCTTGCTTTGAATTTAAATGGGGCCAGTCTAGCTACTTTGAAATTAAAATTAAATTCAAAATTAGCACCCTTGATTATGAAAGAGAGTGTGAGAGAGCAGTCAAGTGTGATTTTTCTGAAAAAATTATCCTTCTGTGATAGTGCTATATACAGTATTAGGTAGTTACTGACACTAGGCTGGGTTGTGACAGGCCTTTTATATCCATGGACATATGTGAAAAAGGATCTGCTCTGTATCAGGCCTCATCATAGGCTGCCTGAAATTCCCAGAGCTTGTCTTCAGGAGAGTGCACTGGCAGATTCTCCACTGATGTCTGGGGAACAGATTTTACACGAAGTGGTCTTTGGATGTACAAGGCACCAAGAAGAAGAGAGCTACCAATTTGAATGTAAGAGGATCCTCTTATTCCTTCAAAAGTCCTAGTGCCACATGACATAAAAATACAGGTTAGTTATAAATTTATGCTGCTAATTCCAATTCCTCCAAACATTTTTGATAGGTGAACATGACAGCAGCAGGCACTATGCCATGCTGTCAGTCTTTCCACATGGCCAGCACTGATTTCATATTGTGTGCTGTAGTGGAGTTTGCAGCAATCTGCCCGGGTGTCTGTGCTGATCAGGAGCAACTGTGAGCAAGAACATGCATCTGCTATCAGTAATTATGGAATTGTAGCCTCAGTGGCAGTATTGAAACAGTTTTAGAGAATTAGTGAGGTATTTTTGGGTGATAACTGTTGCAGCTGCCATGAGTTCAGTATAATTAATGCCATTCTTGTTATGGCACAGTCATGAGGAGGAACATGTATGCTTTCTGTGATGAGAAATGAATGTTGGAATTTTACAGCATTTTGTGTTTTCTGCCTCTGAAGGAAAACCTAAAATGTAACTCTGAATGCCTGGGTTTCACTTACGTCTTTATTTCTAAGCCACTGAGAAACACTTTGTAGTGGTTTAATACCTTTGAATAATTCCTGAATACATAAATGATTGTGTGCATAGAGTTTGCCCTGACTTATTTCTTGAATATACTGAATTCGAGGTGAAAAACGTCCAGGTTTGATTTTTGATTCTTGACTCTTAACTGAAATATCTTAAAATATTCTCAAAAGACTGTTTTAAACTTTCTTGGAAGAAGTGTGTTGTGCCTTGGTACAGAACCCTATCTTTTATGTGAACTGATGAAGTTAGAAGGAAGTTTTGGTAAGAAAAAATTCTCTGCCAAAGCTTTATTAACTCTCCTAAGTACAGTGTCATAAAATTAGAGAAGTGTTTCACCTAAACTTTAAACCTTTCTAAAAGGTTTTAAATAGCAGTTAAATGATCAACGCAAAGGAGAATAGGACTGTGTTTGTCCATTAAATTAAAGGAAATTAAGTAACACATTTTGGTTTTGTAGAGTGTGCTCTTGTTGTGACAAGCACGAAGATGTTTCTGAGAGGGTTGATTAGCCTTTTGGCCTCTCTGCTTAATATTTTTATCATTCTTCTCTGGAAGTTCCTGTGTGCCTCCCATCAGGATTATTGGAATTTGGAACCTTATCTATAGTTGTCTACCAATAGGGGTGACATGATGTCTCTTCGCTGCGTTAACTTTTATCGTTCCGTGTAAAACATTAACACAGCAAAAATCTGATCTTGTAAATGAGACCTGTGTCTTCATCTTGATCAGAGGAATGAAATTTGTAATTCAAATTAGAAAAGTTAATGAACTTAATGCACAGGCTAGGAAAAATGTTGTAATGTGCCAGTTTGGTCTGCCTGTGGATGCTTCCAAACATTCCCATTAAGGTATTGATTGTGTCCATTTAGCCAAGTGAAGGGGACAGTGAACTCCCTAATGGTTTACACATTACACCAGTAGTGTCTAGACCCCCAAACAAAGGAAACCCATTGATAAGCCTTAAAATTCCTGAAAAATTGAATTTAAAGATGTAATTATTAATGCCAGTATGTTTCTTCTGAAGACCAAAAGCTGTTGCAGGCAGAATATGCAGCCTTTTGTGTTTATGGAGATCTATGAAAAATTTAATGTTCCCAAGTTGAAATAATGGTGGAGGGTCTCAGCACTACAGATGACTACTGAGTGTCCCATCTCATAAATGACTGATGTAGTTTTATAGTATCATTTTATCTGGAGACATAATGTGGTGATCATGATTACAGTTTGGAAATTCAAATTCTGCTCCTTGTACTTTCAGAAAATTTTATTTCTGCATTGATTACCAGTGTGATTTTATCTTCCATCAGTACTTGTTGGTGGTTCACAAAGGGTGTTCAGGCACATGATCAGATGTTGTTGCACAAAGCTTTATTAATGGAGCCTGGAGTTGATGGCATCTGAAAACTTTAAAGTTACCTTGGGGAAAAAACAAGCAAACAATTTCC
>VWZU01003154.1:942657-998634 GCA_013397095.1 Sterrhoptilus dennistouni | reverse complement strand
AAAAAAAAAAAAAAAAGTCTAATGAACTGGGGACAAAAAGATTATCTTTTCCTAGTGATTGCCTGTGAAAAATAATAAAGAATATCCTTGGACAGCATGCTCTGCAATACACTAGGAAGTTTCCCCAGGCACTTGTATGGTGAAGATCCCTTTGGCTGGACTTGCAGGCTAAAAGCCAAGAGGCAAAGGGTGATCCAGGCATCTGTACCAGCCTGTGTCACAGAACCCACTGTGACAGTGGTCAGAATCCCAGTGCAGGGCTGTGACCAGAACACTTGGGGTAGTAGGAGCAGCCTCATTATCCTCAGGGTGTGTGCTGATGAGAAGTCACAAGGTTACAAGGGACAGTCAAGTTGGAAAGGTAGATATGGAGGGCCTTGGGAATATTAAGGTAGTGGTCAGTGCTTTGTGTAGGAGGTTTGATACTGTACTAGCCCCAGGTGATTTCTAGATTGTGTGAGTGTGTATAGAAGAGATTTTTATGAGCAGAAACAATAACCACTGCTGCCTTAGCTCCTCATGCCAGGCAGTAAAGTGAAGTAATAACAACCACAACTGCACTTGAAGATTTTTTTTTTAATTTTTTTTGTGAGTTGTGAAGTGAGCTTCCACATCAGTATTTTCGTCCTCCTTTGTTTGGGACTTTTTGTCTTGGAAGATTCATGTTCCATGAGTTGTAAATAACTGGTTTTCTCGTCTTGAGAGACTTTATGTTCCAGCTTGTGATCATTTTACTGTTTTATCAGGCTAATAGTCTACAGTTTTAGGTTACTGGGTGATGTATAAATGTTTGTGGAGTTCGTGTTTAACAAACTGTTCTGATTGCCAGACAGGGTTTTTAGTGTGTATACACGTGGTAGTTCATTTTAAATAAGGTCAGTTTTTGCACAACATGCATCTATTTCCTCCAAAGCATGGCTGTATATAAATGCCAGGCTACAAGGGGTAAGCAGTAAAAAAGATGCAGTGATTTTGTATACTGTGGTTAAAGAAAAAGAATACAATCGAGAAAACAAACCTTGTGTGAAGTAAATAAGTGAAATTGCTGGGAGTAAGCAGTTTTAAAACTGAAATAGAGGACATTGCAAAGACCCCAAAAGCTGCTTCCTGCATTTAAAAAAAGTTTGAAAGTGTCTGAAAGGTAGTCAGTGCTAAATGGAGACCTTGAGCAGCCGCACTGCTGAAGGCAGAACAAGCCGTGCGCTATTGATTGGAGTGCGGGGGGATAAATGTGTGCCTTCTGCCCTTAATGGAAGCTGATTGTTCAGGGACGGCCCGGCAAGGCTGGTCGATTCTTTAGCTGTTGTTTACCGGGGAGGACGGTATCAATTTTCCAGAAGGATGATTGGTGGGATGTCAAGGCTGTCACCCTCTTCTTCTCATCACTGACAGACAGTTGAGTGACAATTACAGCGATGGGACATTGTCTGCATTGGCATATACACCAGAGGATAACTGGCAAACAGCAAAAGGCAGCAGCGCTTTAAAAAAGATATAATCAGCAGTTGTCAGGACTAGTTACATGTATGATGTCTGAATAACAAGGCCAGAGTGTCCTGCCTCAGATGCTGACATAAACTGCACTGTGTGTTCCTCAGTCCACACAGAAATTAGCTCTGGGAAAGTTACGGATTGTTGATAGAAGTCACTAGCAGTCTACTTGGGAATTAAACATCGAGGGATGCTATTTCCATGTGGTTCTCCCCAAAAATAAGAGAGCTTTTCTGCAGAACTTCAACATGGAGAGGGGAGCAATGTGCTGAAGTATGTGCTGGGCTCTTTCATGAGTCCTGTGTTGGAATTCCTTCTGACTACCCCAAGTGTTAATCAGACAGACTTTGTGTTTGTGTTACGTATTTAACCTGCCAGGCCAGAACACACAGACTGAGTTAAACTTTACATCTTGAAAGCCTTATTTTACACTACATAGATCTCTAGTAGGTGTACATAAGTACTGCTTGTGAATTAATATCTTGTAATAGTACAAATCATTATGCAATAGACTTTGACCTGATCGTGTGAAATCATAGATGAAACTTAAGATTTCAGTGATGCATACTGAGAACTGGTGAATCCAGTTGTGCATTACCTTAGCAGCTGTCACTTCCTCTTGCTTCTGGAAGCTGAGGTGAGAATGGGGCTATCAGGAAAGAATAGATCCAAGAAATGACTTAAATGTTAGATTTACAGCACAGAGCACATCTGGTTTATCTGCAATCATCTGTATTCAACTCTTTACTGCTCTTCTTGCCACTCCTGCCAGAAGCTCTAGATTCAGTAGACCTTTTCAGTGAGTGTTTTAGAGGTACTCTCTTCAAACCTCAATTATTGTTTTGACAGTACACTTACATTTACTTCAAACTTTTACCTGGAATATACATCCTGCTGAGACTTTCCTCTGCTGTGCTTCCCAAGATCTCCTGCAGCAAGCACAGGAGAGGGCAGAGAACTCAGCTCCCTGTGTCACTAAATCTGAATCGTGGAGAGAAAATGGAGGCAGTGGTTTTAGGAACAATCCTGTTCCTCCCCACAGGCCTATATCGCTGGTTGTACCTATCATGGATTAAAAATAAAATGTAGTAGTGGTCAACAAAGTCATGCCTCTCCAAAGACAAATGTATAACTACACTAACAGAGTGTGAATGGTGCCTCTCAGACATGATCTCCACATCTAATCAGTGGAAAAAATGGTGCAGAGAGCAACTGGTGCAATAAGAAATGGACAGGATGCTTTTCAGGCAGAGTGGTACAGTTACTCCAACCCCATTGCTGGAGTGTTTGCACCTTCCACACCTGCTGAAAGTCTAGTGCTGGTTAGGCTCTCTACCTTGCACAATATGTATTTACACAGACGCCGGTGGTGTGTGGTAGGTATGTAGGACACATGTAGGACACATGTTAACTTTCCTCAGTTTAGCTCCCTTTTTCTCTTATTTTCACTTGTTGACCTCTTTTCATGTGGTAGCGAAGTTGCTTTGATACATTAGTTTCTTTCTATTTTCTATTCCTTTTTTTCCTTGCACATTTTATATACATGCAAGTTCTTTGTAGTTTTCTGTATAATGTGCTTGTTTCCCACCTGTATTTTTCTTACCTACTACTTCAGCATTTTCTAATGACACTGCTGCTTGTGGAAGTTGGAGTTTTTTGTTTTCTTGATTTTTGAATATTTAGTGTTCCTTCCCAGCACAATAAGGTTGTACTGGGGAGCTTAGAGAAATCTCTACAAGCAGAGGTCGTGATTTGTCACTTGTTGGTTTCCAGGCACAAAAAAAAATGTGTAAGAAGTTTCACCTAGAATTGCCTGGTGCAGTGGAGAGACAAATGACATATGAAGCTGGCTGTCACCCAGCTGAATGGCATTAGAGAATTACATCATACACTTATCTTCCCTTTTTCTGTTTCTTTTTTTTTTTCCTGAAATTATATTTTCCTTGAGTGCTTTTTTTTTTTTTTTTTTTTTTTAGCTGTGCTAGGGTATTTTTCAGGTTGATGCTGTGAAAGTCTATGATGTAGCAGTACAGGGACTTATTTTGTGCTTTTATTTTAAACAAATGGTTCATCATCCTGTATAAAAATACCAGTGCATGCAATTAATATGAAAGTTTATTTTTGATGGGTCTCATGAAAACACCAAATGAGTATGATTATTAATTTCTTTTTTTTCTAAGCCACCAGCTAATTGATTTTGCAGTGTGCTCATTAAAAATAGATGCTTTGCCTTTCAGAGGGCTGTCTGGGAAACCTAAGGCAGGGCACGACTCCTCTGGGACACCATCAACTGACCATTCCATCAGGCAGGGAGAGAGTGGCCATGGTGCTTGTCAGAGCTGAAGTATATTTACTTCATCTCCCAGCAGATAAACATTTGCAAGGCAAATAATAAATTAGCCATTAATCAGGAGAGTGGCTGTGTTTGATGAACCCTGAATGGAGTGGAGATGTCAGGTAAGGAGACAGAGTAAACTGACATTGCAGACTGAGCCACGTGGAAATGAGTGTTAGCAGTTCTGAAAGCTTTTGTGCTGCCTTTTCAAGAGGCTCCCAAGGTTAAAGTAAAAGAAGACAGGAGACATGAGGCTACCAGCAGTTTCTGGTTTTCAAAATGGTAGCATTATGCAGTCTTTTACCTCAATTAGATCTGCAGCATTATTGCAGCTACATGCGATGTAGAAAAAGAAAAAAAGAGGATTTTACAGACAAGGTACAGAATGCCCTATTATTACCAAATTATTCAAGGCATACATTTGTTCAGACTTAATGATCTCAATACATCTTCAGGTGAAAGTTCAGACTTTTGATTGACAGTGTTTCTTAAATATTAATTTCTGCTACATTAAATTGAGGGTTTTTTACAGCATTTACAGTGTAAATAAGTATTTTTCTCAAAACGGTGGGAGAAAGCTACTCTGTTATTATCCAGGCAATTTTATTAAAGATTGGGTGTGCTTTAATGGCCCTACTTGTAAACAGAACTGAAAATAATGGCAGAGTTTCATAACTGCCATTTGTGGGTGCTTAATTTGAGCATCATTCTAGAATTACTAAATCATCTAGGGAAGCTTTAGATGGTCAAACTACTGAAAACTGTCTCAGAAGAATTAGTCCTAATGAGTTTTGGTGTGAGGCTTGTAAATAATTTGAAAAGTAAGATATTGTAGGGATTATGTAAGATTTCCCAAACTGAAATAGGGCTTGGAACACTTTTCTTCTTAAGTGACAGGGAAAATTGCCATCCTTACAAATTGTACCCCAGTTGTTTAGTCTCAGTGTGATCTCTGTGCTAGACATGCTCTTAGCCTTCAGGTGTCATGAAACACTGCATGATAAACAGATCTGCACCTTTTTTCCTTGAGTGCTTTTTTTTTCCTAAGATAGATTATATATGCAGTTGTAAGTTTTTGGAGTAATCAGAACATTCAAGACCTTTCATTTTCATCTTCACTCATTCAGCACAGTGTAGCTCCTGCAAATGAGTTTGCAGGCTCTCAAAGGAGCACCTTCAGTTTCTAAGATCATCTGTGTTATTGTTCATCTCAGAGCTTCCCTTGGCTCTTGAAATCCTTTAAATGACTAATTTTGCACTAACATTTCTTCAGTTCATTAGCAGGACTTGAGGCAAACAGCGTAAGAAAAAAGGTAGGCTATTGTGTGTGACAGGCTGCCTTCTCACAAAAGTAATAGATTTCAAATGAAAAGATTACTGGTTACTTGTTTATTGCTTGTTCATTGCTGTTACCTGGTCTGACTTTGGTTTAAAGTCCCCCTCCCTGCCATTATTGCAGTTTCAGAAAGGAGGTTTTTTTCCTTGGCAGTGCATGATTTTCTGTTTTTAGTTTGAAAAGGAACAAGACAGTTTTCAACAGGATTGTCGGGGTTTTTTGTATTTATTTTGTCAATGAACCCTCCTCCATTATGTAACTAGCCAAAGATCATCTCTGTCCCTAAAACATTCATTTTGTAACCCATCTTATGTGTTAGGAAGCATCATTTTACTACTGCTGGAAATTGTGCTGCAGGTGAATGTCTCAGCAGGAGAAGGCTTTTCTTCCTACAGTTCTAATTCTCTTGAAAATTGAAAATAGAGGCTTCATGAGAAAGAAATCTCTGAGCACGAAAGCTTTCTATTCTGTGCGTATATAGTAAGAGTAAATTTGACGGGTTTAGAAACAAGGCAACAAAAATGTAATAAAAATACTTTTTTATCTACATCATCTGGGAGAGCTGTTCAAAGGCGCCTTTTATTTGTTCTAGGTTTGTTTTTTTTAAGTTAACTGTTGTTTAATTATAGACTTGCCTTAAGTTCTTTTGCTGGTTTTTGTAGGTCACAGAAGATCTTTCAGTTTTTTAATCTGCCTGTATATAGAAAAGAAAACCCACAGAGAGTGAAAGCGAGAGGAATTATTCTCAAATCTGGATGCTTTCCACTGTCTCTTGTGATCACAGCAAATCTCACCAGTCATTTATAATATAATAACATATTGTTCATTTTTAGTCAGCAGTATGATTCCAAAATTAATGGTGACCCTTCAGATTTCAATTTTCTGAGTTTAACAGAGCCCCCAAATGTGAAACCAGCCTTCAATACTTGTTTGAAGTATCACAGGATACCTGTGATGTACAAGTATGTTCCTGTAAGAATGGTACTGTTGCTTTGGAATTAAATGGTGCCTCCAATGTTTTTCATGATGCTCTTTTGTTATAAAGTTGTTTTCCTTCACAGTGTGTGTGGGGGCTAAAAAATATTTGGGCAGAAATAGCCAAGGGCACAGACTGTGTTTAAGAAGCTCCTCATTAAATAACTGTTAGAAAACTGATCTTGAAAAAATAAGTTTGCAGATGAGTGGCCAGAACACTCATGACACAGAGGGTATTTTGAGCTCTCTGGCATTTTGTCTTTGGGAAGGACTTGAGTTTTGCTCTATCCATCCAGGGACATCAAAGGTTACATATTCTAAGACAGTGTTATTGCACATTGGTATCAAAAGAAAAGAAACCCAAAACATGTTTACTTTTTTTTTTCCCCTCATTTTTTAGCACCAGATTATTTTTCACAAAAAAACCTTGAAGTAAAATAGTTACAAGATGTACTCATTATGATGCTGTTTTATTTAAAATTTATGTTGTGGTAGAAGCAGACATCAGTAGACTGAAAAAATCCAAACCCTTTGTTTTGCATGTGTTGCTTTAAAAGTATTTGGAGATAAAGTTTTCCTGGCTTTTTGTTGGCTTTGTTTAATTGGTAGTGGTTTAGACACTAAATGGAAAGGATGTTTCAGGCTTTTTAATTGAATTTTGAAATCCTTTTTAAATTTACTGCAGCAGCCTTGTGCTCTGCTTTCTAGAGACCCCTATACTCAACACAACAGAGCAGTGTATTCATATGGAAATAACATGCCAAGTATTCCTGACTGACTTGGTTAGGTTTAGGAAAATGGCCTTTAGGTTTTCTATTGTTCTGTTGATTAGCCAAGTTTAATAGAGGTTTATGTCAGAAATCTGAATGCCCACAGGCTTGTCCTTTACAGAAAGATATTTTAATGCTTTGCAGATTAGAAGTTTGTGACTAAATGGAAAAGCAAGATTTTATATATATATATATTAAATAAATACACACACATATATAAATTATATACACGTAACAGTATAATGAAAACAGTATGTGCATTATGCAGCAAAATAGGATTAACCTTGGCGATTTGCATTGAGCCTGATGGAAGGAATGTTTTGCTTAGCCACCCAAAAATACATATGTGTCTTGTTCTCAAGGTACTTTGCACTGGTATTAGTGTCTCGGGGTCACTAGCTTGTATATATCAGGTAACAAGGTAGTTTTAAATGTCAGTTTCTTTATTTATTTCAGACCTTTTAAAATTCTCAGGCTTTGACTTTGTCACTCCTCTATCCTGATTGCGTAATGGTAAAACAGATTATAATTTTTCACTCTGTAATCAGTAGAGGACAAGGGACTGTATTAGACTGCATTGTACAGGAAGCATCTTTTTAAAAACTTTTTTCAGCAATTTTGTGGATAAACAAGAGAGAATTAGATAATAAACAATATCCTTTTTTAAATCTTGGTTATCCAAGTAACGGGGAAACAGGGCTGATATGAGCTCATAGCCATTAAAGTAGAAGACAATAGTGTAAATGTAGAAAGGTAAGTTATACAGTTACTTTGCTATCAGTTTTGCAAAATATTTCACACTTACTTTATTAAGTGGTGTTCTCCCACATCATAAACTCTGTTCAACCCAGCTGTGGCTAGATATCAATTCTGGAACGTTGGGCTCTGTACCTGCCCTTGCCATCCATGATTTCCCTTTGCTCTTTCCTTGCATCTCATCCTTTCTTTGTAAATAAGTGTCTTGGTGAGTTGAAGGTCTGCTAAGTTTATCTTCCTTCCTTCTTATTCATGTTACAAGTGTAGTGGCACAGGATGCACCTGAGGGGAATGTTACATCACCTGAAAAACTAATCTGACAGCACACAGACATTGGGAAAAGGCAGAAATGGAGTTTGTTGTGCTATCTGAATTGGTTAATCAAATCAAATTATATTCTTCTGCCTTTGTTTCTGGTCAGCTTTAGGAGAAGAGAAGCCACTCTATCTTTGGCCTGAATTGAAATCATAATTCAGCAAATGAACTTCACTTCCTGGGTTCACTGAATTTATTAGGAAATCTCCACAGCCAATACTGCTTGCTTTCTTTGTTAAAATACTAGTTCATAATATTTAGGTATTTATTTCTACTTAACCTTTTCACTGACTAATCTGTAAGCTTCAGTAATGTTTAAAAAGGCAGAGATGGTATGGAACTTTCCAGATTAATTCTGGTGTCTTTAATTTTCTTTTTTTTTCCTGATGAGCCAGTAACATGTTATCATTATACATATTGCAAAATAGGGCTCTGGACAACAAACTCAATAGCTTTGGATTCTCTGATGATTCACGATGACTTTCCTTTCCCAGCAGTGAGTTTTCATAAGCCCCAGGAGAATTAGTGGAAAATACTCATATGGATTGGGAGAGACTCATCATACTTTTTCCTCTCCTGTTTTTTCCCTGTTGTGTCTGCTTTTTCATTGGAGTGCTCTAATACAACAGTAGCCTTTGTACCCCATTATGTGTAGAAGATCAGTAAAGCTTGTTAGTTGCTGAATTACATTTTCATTCTCAAAGCTGAGAATGAAAACACAAAATTCACAGTTAAAATTTTTAAGGTAGCTTTCATACTTTGGAAATTTTGTGCTGTTTGGCTTCCCCATGGAAGACTTCTTAGCTTCATCACTAGTCTTTGGTCTTCCCTCTGTACATTAAGGACTTTTGAATCATCCATTGGGGAGAAATAAGCAAGTTCCTGCATCCCCAGGTTTGACATCTCTGCTCCTCTCTCCTCAGGGGCACTGCAAACAGAGAGCTCCTGTCTCCCATATGAGAACTCCAAATGCTGAGCTCCCTAGGCTCAAGCTGGGTTAAGTTACTCGTCTCACTTTTGTGAGCATGTTTGCTTCTCTTTCTGTTTTGAGAGGAATTTGCAACCCCTGTTTATTTGGTGAAAGAAGAGACCTAAGTGCCAGTCTTTGTGAGACAGTTCTGTGTTACTTCTCAGCCGAGGGAAATGAATTCCAGCAATGGGAAAACAAAAAAAAAAAAAACAAAAAAAAAAAAAACAAAAAAAAAAAAAACAAAAAAAAAAAAAACAAAAAAAAAAGGAGGAAAAAAAAAAGTGGGGTTTTTTTGTTTTGTTTTTTTTTTTTTGAGGCTGGACAAAGAGTTGTTTTAAAGAGCTTTGTGCTTACAGAGACTTTGTCCCATCCACTCAGACTCCTGTTTTCCTTCAGTTAGTTTAAGGGCAGACCTTTCCCTAAAGCAGAGCGATAGTTTCTGCCTGTGGGGAATGTCAAACATCAGTCAAAGAAATGCTCAACACTGTGATACACTTTTTCACCTTTGAATCTTATCCTTACTTGAAATCACATTTAGCTGTGCCATTTGGGACATGCTTTTGTGGCTGGGAGGCAGCTGAAAGTGTGTGGCCTTTTATATGTGGCAGTTCTGTGTGGCTGGCTTTACCCACACCATAGATACCATATACCACGCAGTTACAAAGCAAACCAAAATGCATACCTTGCTAATTTTCCCCATTTCAGCTTCTGCAAACTCGATCATTAGCTGCTTTGCTTATAATTTGGGTGAACTGTCCGTCCAAACTGGATGGTCTCCAGAGGTTTTGCGACTGTAATTTTCCCTTCCCGTTCCTGAAGCAGTGGTTTTGAATGACCGTGTATTTTGCACAGAAATAGAGTAGGAAGAGCAGTAGAAGGGGAATTTTTAGAAGGAGCAGGCTGACACAGCTGCAGAGCTGTAGGTCAGCCCATGCTGAAAGTTGCAACTGAGGCGACTGTGCTGAGGAGATAGAGCTGTTCTAACTGCAGTCCATTTGTAATGAGATAAGGGATACTGACAGGAACACTGAGTTAGTGGCTCCCCTCCAACGAGAGCTATTGACTGAACATTAGGTTTTGCATGAGATGGTGATGCAGTCGATAAAAGCATCAGGCCTTGTTTGGACTTACACCACCGATTACTCCCTAATTTGCTGCCTGGAAGTGAGCCACGGGCATTTCAGCCTCCTGTTTAGTGTTGATGAGATCTAGAGCGAGCATTTAATCTTATGTTTACTAGAAAGCCACTTGTAAGGAGGATGCAGCACCACAAAAGGGTAACTCTCTGATGGCTTTCCAGCAGCAGAGCTTTGTTTTAGCAGTAACCCAGTTCAAAGCTGCAACTTGATGAGGATTGTTCCCTCTGTAAGCTGTAGCTCAGGGCAATCTGTTAAACCTTTGATGAGTGACTTTTTTTTTGTTCCTTCAAGGTACGTGTGATGTTTACCTGGTGACTAAATCAAAGTACTCTTTTTCCAACTTTACAGCAGTCCCAATTCTTCAATGTGCTCTAGATGGAAAGGGACATCTATTCACTTGTATATTCTCGCTGCTGGGAGTCCAGAGTTGCCAGGGGCAAGCAGTTTGCAGATCTCTGTCGCCAGCCTCCTCCTCTTTGCTTTGACTGATTTCTTATCAATAGTGCTTTATCAACGCTGTTTGATTTTTAGATTTATTCTTGCGGTGAATTAACTTGAATTATTTTTTGTTGTTGTGTCTAGAAAGTTACTGAGCACGTACAGGAGATGTGCCATTTGCCTTGCATCAGGACTACATACTAATAATTTTTAGTTGAAATGCAGCTTCAAGTGTAAGCCAGTAAATGGGAAAGGAAAAAATGCAGGAGAGGAGAGAGAACAGTAACTGAAGTAATCTTTAAACATCTTTCAGGAATACATTTGTGAGATTTCAGCATAGTTCTGTTTCCAAGAACTAATAGAGAAATCTTGGCCAGGAAAAAAAAATACAGCCAAGAGGTTTGGTGCAGAAATTAAGTTAATTTAGGAGATTGGGGATATGAGGTTTTTCACTCCCTGCCTTTTCATGCATTCATAACATGTGCTTTTCCTCTCCAGTGGTGATTTGGGTCCTCTGTGCAATGAAATATATTAACTTTAAATAGTTACAGTAGGAAAGAGTCATACCACAAAGAAAACAGTGTTCCCTGAATCATCACTAACCCTAGCTGTGGTTTAAATCCTCGACAAGAGGTCAAGTAACATCTGTTTAGGAACCTTAACAATTTCATTACAGTTGGCCAGTCTCCCTAAAAATATCTTCTCTTATCATTAGGCATATAAGGAGATGCTGTTTCCCATTTTGGAATTCCTGTTGCATGAAAATTAATTGAGTTTCTGTTCCTGTTCCATAGGAAAGTTGAACAATCTGTGTACAACCTCTGAATTCTAATTGCACATATTGTTTAGCACTGTGGGATGTGTGTTTGTTACTGCTTTAGCTAAAGCCAATCTGGATTAGCAAGTATTTGTAACATTACATGGCTGCTCCAAGGGTTCTGTTCAGGCTTAGGCTGCCCTGTCCATCCAGTGGGGTCATTCACGAGGAGGTCAGTTCCACCAGCCCTGCTGTAAATCTGCTGAGAGCCTCTGTCTACCTTTAGAAATGCTCCAGTCCTTTCAACATGGGAAAACAGTGACACTCTGTCTGTCCAGGCCATTGGCATAACTCTGTAATGACTTTTTCTGTATTTATCTGAAACTTGAAAAAAAGGAAGTTTGTGTATCATGTAAGCCTTTGGTCTGTCATTTTCATATATGCTGGAACCATTCTGACACTATGATAGTCATGTTTCATGGAGGATGGTGCCCCATTTCATGTTTTGTGTCAATTGTGACTAATAGGAGGTTTCCAGAGTTACTTTCAAAGAGATGTGTAAACCAGGAGAGGCTCCCAGAAGCTGCAGAGTGGGGCAGAATGGAAAGAGCAAAATGACATGGGTTAGGAGGTTGTTGAACTCTCATCAGAGGTGGAAAGCTGGAAAGGATATATTTTGAAGTCCAGAAACTTGAGAACCAAAGTTCTGAATTGCGCTAGAGATGCTGATGGAGGAAAAGGAATGTTTTGTGGGAAAACGAAAGGACATCACTTTAAGGAAATACACACTGGTCTTGTGTTATCTGCTTGTGGGAATTTGGCCTGATGTGAAGGCAAGAACCTTATTGTGGGGTTTAATTCCCTATATCTCTGTGTCCATGGCATGAGAGAGTATAAACTGCAACCTGGCCCTGACAAAGCCCACCCAGAGGTGGGACTCCTTGGGGAAAATGCATTTAATTTTCCCATTTACTGGAGAGGTTCATCATAATTTGGATATCACCTCTAATGTTCCTGGGAGCTGGGTGGGTGGGATGTGTGTGCTTATTTCTGTTGATGGTGGGCTGTAATTAAGAGAGGGCTTATGCACAGCAATACACCAGAGGAGCCATGGACTAAACCAGCACCACCGTGCTGCTGCTGACATTAAGTGATACTGTTCTTCCTTTTGCTGGAAGGCAATGTTTTCCTCAGAACAGAATACCCCCGAGCTAGTGTAGAGGATATTAAACTCATGCAGATGTATTCAGGCTCTTATAGCTGTTCAGTGTTATGATTTAATTAAATTAATTAAGCCAGAACAGTACTTGAGCATTGAATAATTTATCAAAATAGATTTAAGGGGAGAATCAAAACAGTGTGTCTCTCCAGATTTTATCTGGTGTCAGGGAAACTTTGTTGTGCTGTGACCATCCTCTGTAAACAGGCAGGGCCTGGACAAAAGTCCTGAAAGCAGCTGAGGTGGACTCCATGGAAATCTCTACTCAGTGCATGGGATATGGCACAGAATTTGGAGGCAGGCTTCTAGGCAATAAATGTGTAAGGAGAGTGTGTGTGAAGAGATGTGACACGGCTCAGGGAGGTGGGGAGCCTGCCCAGGCTGAGATTTCTCGTGAATAAATGATATACAGAGCTGTATTCAGGGCCCCCCGTGGTCTAGGGAGGAAAGTAAGGGAACATTTGCTGTAGTACACTCTGAGATTGGCAACATCAAGAGTGGCACCAAGGGTGGGCAGGGATGACTGATCTTTGTTAACCTTTTCAGGCCACTGCCACCATGAGTGATGTGTGATGGACTGTTGGATTTTCTTCAGGCTCAAAAGCCCCAGACTGAAACATCAGTTTAGATGAAGCTTCTGCTTCCAGCTTGCTGGGTTTTGCTGGTGTAGGATTTTTCTTTTTATCAGATGGGTCGTTTTGAGTGCTTTATGACAGTTGATGCTTGTAAAAAGACTTAATTTAATGTCTAAGCATTAATTACATGCACAATTAATGTATCTTGGTAGGGCCTGTAGGGAGGAGGAGTAGGAGTAGGAATACTGCAAGAAACTTCCATATTTTTCTTGAAATCACTTAAAGCTCGGTTTTTGTCACAAACATTTTAAACCTGGTGTCCTTATTCTGCTTTTGCTTTTGTTGTCATACTGTGCTCTGGTCAGTGTCCTGCTTTTTTTTCTGGAAGAAACTTTTGTTCAAGTGTCTTCAGAGTGAAAGATAACTCTTTAATGGCACATCACACAGGAAGTAAATGTGTGTACTCAATAAATTGAACCTATAGAAGATTCTTTCTTAGTAGGTGGTTAGATAAATTGGAATTTGGATACCACAACAACAAGAGGACTTTACCAAAAACCCCAGGGCTCATAGCAGTGCAGTGCTGTCTCACTCCTGCCCTGATGTGCAGACTGAACACCACATTGGCTCTGGTTCAGGTTCTATTGAAGTTCATGGGGGTAAGAAATCCCCTGCTTTTAATCTGTCCCTGAGAGGGAACAGTGTCAGCTTTGAACCATGAAACGACTTCCTGGTGCACCTGTGTTTTCTTTGGAGGACTCCCATGCAAACATGGTCTTGCTCAGAACTGTGGGATGTGAGATCAAAGCCCAGGGCAGAACGGCTCTGGAGGCAGGAGCTGAACAGAACCACCACAATGCAGTGGCTGTGCAGTGGGGTTTCCTCTGGGAAATCTCATCGGTCCTCCTGAGATCATGGCCATAAGGAAGACCACAGCTGAGGAAAGAACTCAAGCAATGCTGGGCTGGATGCAGCTGTGGGGAAGAGGATGCACATCAGTGTTCCTGACTCTTGGGTTGCAAAACCAGCAGCTTGCAGACTGCGCTGGGTGGACAGTGGTACCAGAAAGTACAGCCTTCACTCTTTCCTCACTTTGCCCTCTATCATGTAAAGCAGTACCTCTGAAACTGTGAGAGAGGTGGCTTTTCTGTTTTATTTGGGTTGTTTTTTTTTTTTTGGTAGTGTCTGTATAAATAAAGACCAGTGGGATTAGTTACCTTCAGCAAGTAATTCTGCGAGAAACCTTGCTAAAATCTCCTATTTATGTAGAACAAATGTTGAAATCTGCTAACCATGGTTGGCTAGGCAATCTCTGGCAGAGATCCTGTCAATTTTCGTTTAATCCTTTACGTCTGTGGCTTAACTTATGGTCTAAGGCTAACTGCTGTTCCAGAAGGCTACTTTTTGCAGACTTGAGATAGTGAGCTGTATTAAATCTGTCTGAGCAAACTCGTGCCCAGAATGCCTATATATAATTACCATCCTGTTCATTAAGGTGTAAGGAATAATTACTCTAGAGGCATCCATATCACTGGACAACACACCTGCCTCTCAAGAGACAATGGCATTAATTGTCAAGTGTGTATTTTTAGCTTCCTGCACAGCTTACATCAGCCTGCTTTGCAAAATCTAAAATCAGCAAGTAATTTAGCTTTCTTTCAGTGCTTGGAAAGCATGAGGATTTTAATTTCCTGCAAGGCCTAAAAATACCCCCCAAAAGCTGCCATCAATGATCACTCTAAATCTAGTGAAGTGTGGAAGCAGCATGTTCACTGAAGATAGCTTGTTCTTGTCCTGTATACACCCTATATTATTTTTGTTGGTGAGCTTGCATTATTCATTCCAGATGGCATATTTATTTTACTGTCCATCAGATGTCATAGTTTATTAACTTGAAATATTTTTGGTCAGTAAATACTGAACTGTTGCATTTTTGTTCAACGACACAACTCTGTGTCTGCCTTTTGATACAGAAAGGAAAAATGACCCTGTCATCATCATCTTTGCTATTATGGAAAATTTCATGTGAAAGAGTATAAAAATGCTATCAGAGATGTTTATAATGTTGGTTACAGCACTAAATTATAAGACTGGATCCATGCAATTGTACAATGTTTCTAAGAGCTCTTTTTTTCTTTATTCCTCCAGGGCACTGCTTTATTATGAAGAGGCTTATATAATGATTTGTTTTGTTTACAGTGCACTAAGGTAGTGTCTCTCATGAGTACAAAGTTAGGACCAGGTTAATGGTTTAAAATATGTGTGAGAATATGACCTACAAATAAGACTTTTACCATTTTGTGCATTTTGTACTAAGATTATCAGCTGGCTGGTTCACCTGGAAAAAGTGCACCTGAAGTCCCTAAACTCCAGACTCTTATGGTTTTAGGTGAGCCTGCAGAGGAGAGTGACTTTGTATTTACCATTTTTATAGTGTTTACTTCAATTAACTATTGAGTTCATAGTTCTAAGAGCAAAGCCTCTGGCATGGCAATAGTTTCCAGGTGTAATGAGTGTAAATTTGTGTAAAATTGAAACTGGACTGTAACTGTAGTCTCTTAGAATTCATCAGGGAGACCAAAAGCCAACTGAAGATTAATCATCAAAACTGTTCCAAATTTTTCTCCCCCTTTTGAGTTCAATTATGAGATTAATAATCAGGTAGAGTCACTGATATTTGAAACTTAATTCTGAGTTTTCCTCATCAGTAATGTGTGATATAGTTTTCTTTCATATATATATATGCAAAATGACATGTTGGAATTACGGTATATAATTCTTCATTAGATAAGAGGTTTGTAGAAATTAAAATAGTAGCAAAGAACTTTTTTAGTATGAGATGCTATCAGACTATAGAAATTTTAAGTAGGGTAATTTATTTTTGCAAAAGTTTAAAAGTTTCTCAGTGATTTGAGTATAAACTGGTGCATCTCAATGTAGCTCTTCTGAGGTTCAGTTCTCTTGTGTAGATTTAGATTAATTTATACATAATTACTTCTGTCAAGTCCAAATAAACTTTGTTCAGAGTGATTTAAGTGTGTCCACAGGAGCTTTTTAACTCTTAACTAAGCTTATTTATCATACGTTTGGATATTTCAGTTAGGGGAAGAAAAAGAAGAAACAGTTTATCTGTCTGGATATTCAAGATGTCAGATTAAGTAGCAGTACCAAACATTTCTTGCTCTGCACTCTGTGCATGTTGCTGGCTGGTTTTATTATCTTTGACCATCAAAAAGTTAATAGTATTTATTTTTAATAATAGTAACTGTAGTACTTTTACTTATTTTTGTCTCTAGGCAAAAAAAAAAAACAAACAAAAAACCAAAACACAACAAAACAACAAAAACTTGTTTCCCATGAAAAATGTAGGATTTTTTGAAAGTGATTTTTTTAGTTGTTGATTTAATATTGTGGCACCTGATGTGATGTAAAACTTCCTCCTCTGGTGATGATCCAGGACACTTGCCTCCTTAAAAAGACAACTTAGCCACAAGTGCCCTGACCTTTATTTTTCCCAGGCTGAAATTGTGCAGATGGAGGCAACAGGCTGAAAATGATCCAGCTGGGAGCAGCTGCCAGGACACCTGTCCTGCCTGCACTGCCACCCTCCTTGGGCTCTTGAGTGTGTGGTCAGGACCTGCTGCTCTCACACCTCTGTGAAGGCTGTTGGGGCAAAATTAAAACCCTTCTGAACACAGCTGTGACAGATACGATGAGTTTTAATAGGTGAGTGTGTAATGTGGCAGAAGGTTCCTTGTTTGCTTTGTCCTGGCTGTTCATGACAACATTAAGCAAGTCTGAAGAAGATTAACTTCTCTTGGAGACACAGTTAATAGTGGGCATTGTTTGAAGCATCATTTTATGTCTAGTCTGCTCTCTTAGTCATCCAAGTTATCCAAGTTTTGGGGTTTAAAAATTACTTGTTCTGGTAGCAAACCCAGTGGAAATTGGACTTCGGTTTTGTAAGCCCTCTTGGTATTTTCAAGGAGATTTCTGTAAGAAAAAACATAACAAATGCAGGCAGTGCTTCTTCAAAGCCCTGGCAGACACAGGGTCCCATTGCAAAAGGACTTTTCACATAAGGGATCTTATCAGCAGTATATTTTTAAAAAATTCAAAACCCTTCCCTCATAATTCATGTTACTAGTTTTTTGAGGAGCTGTGAAAAGGGAAATATGGTTGTATTGCGAGCCTTGGGCTTTGCATTTTCTAGTTTTTTATCTCTTTGAAAAGCTACCTTTAGCTGCAGGCATTTGCTCTTTCTTTTTATTTATTTTTTTTCCCTCTCCCATAAAAACTATTATTTTTCTAGCTCCCCTAGACCAACAGCCAAAAGAGGTACTAGTATTACTGTTGCTGCAAGTAATTCCATGATCTTTGCTATTAGATTAGCAAGTGACCTTATACATGGGAAAAGGTTGCTCGTAGGCTGTTTTTTTTCTCTCACTACAAGGCTTCAGGGCTGCTTGTCACTGTTATTTCTTCCTGGATGTGCAAATTGTTTTAGAAAGCCAATAACTGTCATAAGAAAATGCAAAATTCTTCCATGCAGTGTGAATTTTTCAGGGTTTTGCATCTCCATTACTTGATTTACTTAGTTACCTGTAATAAAATCAATAGTTCAAGTTTGTTTTTCAAGTACAATGTGTTTTCAAGCCACTGGTAACTTCGTGTGCTTTGAATATAACAATGTGGGATTGAAGTTATAATTGGTTCCATCAATTTCCCCACAATATTTTCAGAACAGTTTTATAACTAAATCAGACCACGCAATACAAAGCTTGCATAAATGAGGTCCAGGCTGTTATCCTCGGTTTGTATTAGAGAAAACACTTCACTTGTTTCTAGAGTAGAAGTATAAATGGAAAGGTCAGTAATTGAACACAAACACACTTTTATGAGGAACTTGAAATGGAATGAAGCATCCTAGAAGCTGAAGATGTATGTCATTGTGCAGCTTTGAAAGCTACTTTATGTTTCATTTGCAGCAGGTGAGGTAACACGTTGAGGAGCGTGACTACCCAGCCATACAATGTTCCCTTAAAGAGCTGTGATTTGTAGCTTATTCAACCAGAAATTTCCTAAGACAAGGATAATCATTCTGAAAGCAGAGTACACAAAACCTGACCTACTAGCCTCTTTTTTTTCTTTAAGCTTTTATCTCACAATTCATCTGGGGAGTGTGGGAGGGAGAGAATTCTATCTACTTCTCAGACAGTCATAATTTCTGCTCAGAGTGCAGCAGGGACACGACTGCCACATTTGCTGGCAGCGCATATCACACAAGCCCATCCTCAAGGGGTACAAATCTGGATAGAAAGAAAGTGTGTTACTGCCAGATGTGCCTTTAGTCTTTGCCCTCCCTGAAACCTAGCAGGGAAGGCATCATGGAAAAAGGGAGACAGAGGAGACAACTGTTGGACAATTCCTGGTTTTGTCCTTTCCTGTGCACTGTGCTGTAGGGATGGTTGAGGAAAGGGAACAGGCTACAGATACCAAGCAAATAATTTTATTTTACCACCGTTTGTGGAGTATCCATCCATCCTGAAAAGTATCTGAAATAAAACCAGAAATCCTTCAAAAAAAAAAGCTCTCATTGTGAATGAAGACAGCTCTTCCTTGCCTGCTCCGGGGTAAAGTTAATTATAGAAATGTTTCCCTTCTTAAAGATTCCATTCCAAGGTGGAAGCCAAGGAGGTACTCTTTATAGAGCTGTGTAACTATTGTTCTTATCCCTTTCCTCTTTGATAGGTGTGAGTGAGATGCTTGGAACAAGTATAGGTGAGGTGTGCAGTTACAACTTTAGATCACCTTCAGAATTCCTTTCTAGGAAGCACAGTGTTCTTTCTTGTTCCTGTCAACACTATTCATAACATGGTAACCTTGATAATTAGAATATGTATTAAGGAAAGAAAAAACAGAAAAGAGAGAATTAGGACAAAAGCAATAGTGTGGGACTCATCTGGATTCACAGTCCAATGCTAAACCAGATAAGATTTTTTTTTCTTTAGTATTGTAGAAACCATTGCCTTTCATCCTGGAAAAAGCATAGGCTTTCCCTTACTGCTCCTTTGTTCTCTCGGCATCTCCTCTCTAGTTCTGTGGCCATAACTCATTTTGAGGTCTTTTAACAGAACTGAGTTGTATGCTCGCATTTTGCCTGTCCTGGGCATCCTGAACCTTTCAGTTGGCTGAGCCTGGTTGTGTCCCAGGCAGAGGCTCTATTGGAGTCTTGTCCATTTGCGAAGAGAAACTTCACGGGTTTGTGCTTTCTCTGATCTCTTCCCCAGTGTTCTTTCATCCAAAGCCTTGTTGCTTTTCATTTTAGCTTCAAGACTTAGTGTTTTTGGGTTTTTTTCCCTTGTAGTAATGTTAATTAAGGATGCTCTTTACCTAGTGCTACTAACCCATAATATACTTGGAGTTTTACTGGAGAGAAGAATAACCATTAACCCAAACTTGTTTCCGTTTGACCGGGGAATGGGAGCCCTGACAAAAGTGTTCCTTTGCTGAGAAGAAATAATCAATTTAAAGTGGAACAAACAGCCAGAGGAAATTGTAATAGCCAAACTCAAAAGGCAGTTTTTGATCAGACCTGTTGTGCTTTGCCATAAAGCTAAATTGTCGTTTTCATCTGCAGTTGTCCTGTATTCAGCATTTGGGCATGGCACTTGCTACTGAAAACAATCTATTATTTTTATTTTTTTAAAAAATGACCATTTCCTTTTATGGCTAACAATCATAAAGAAAACAACCAAGCCAAATTTCTTTTAAGAATCCTTGTTCCTGTTTATAGGAATTCCAGGGGTTCTTTCAGTTTCTTCCAGTGTGATACCAACAAAAGTGGCTGGTAAAATATGCTAAACAAAGACGGTGAAATAACATTTTCCTCTTTGAAAGATGATGACCTGATGATTCAAAGCACAGCTGTGGACATGACTAAGATCTTTGCTTAAATGGAGATGGTGCTAATGCCCCCAGCAATGAGTTGAATGAAAGGTTTGGGAATTTTCCCACATTGCATAAATTTAGGAAACTTAGCAAAATATGTTGTGTAAGGCTTGTCTGAGAACAACTTTTATAATATGAAATGAACAATCAACAGAGGAGAGAAAATTTTAGGTGATTGATTTAATTTTGCAGCAAATTTACTGCTTCCCTTTTTTTATGAAATAGTAATTTTAAGGTGTTGTGTTACATGCAAAATTAATGGCTGCACTAATTTTGCAGATGATTATTCTTCATTTCATAGTGTGCAGTGAGCTAAACAAAAAGGACAATTTATCAAGATTGCTGGATGGAAGCTGATGGATCACTTTGAGGAATGATATTCTACTGTATTGGCTTTACCAGAGTGTTTTCACTCTGTGTGTGTTGTGGGATCACACAAGACCCTTCTTGTATTTGTGCATCAATGTGTGGCTGTCCTGGGAGGGGAGGCCAGTCTGATCCCATTGTAGTGTGGTGGGATGTTGCTCCTCGTTTGGCATGAGGTGAGGCTGCAATGCCTTCCTTTTTGATTTGGGAATGGCTGTCAGGGGAAAGACTGCTGAGAACAGTAGAGGGGGTTTAAGGTAGCTATTAAAGATTTTGATGCTGTTAGGTTGAACAAGCTCTTTTGTAATTTAAGAATGTTACTAATCTTGTTTGTATTTTTTTTTCTTAATAAGCATGATTAGCAATTTGAACCTTAGTTTATGATTTCAGAATTTGCTGTGTCTCTTGTAGTATGGCAGAGCAAATAACTTCATTAAATATGAAGAGATCTTCTTGAAATGTTCAAAACATAAGGACTGTTTTTGTAGGGTCTTTAGGATATTTGCCAAACCAAAGCTCTTCATTGGATCTGATTGCTATGGAAAGCAAGATTACAGAGATTTCACATTTAATGGACTTTAGTATAACTTTTTAATATATATATATTTAAATGAAAAAGTCAATTGAGATAATAATGTGTTTTCTTGTCAAGCACTGAAAACTGTTTGAATGGATGGTAAATACTTCATAAGGAACACCTTGCTTTGTTTTTCCAAGGCTGCATGATCCCTTAAAGTTACATTTTTTTAAAAATTCCAGTGTGGTTGCATTTACAGTTTCTTAATGAAGAACAAAGCTGTCATTTCCTCGTAAAAATGAGATAAGCCTTGAGCAAGCCTGTTAGATGTGCTAACAAGTCCATTTTGTTAATTCTTTTTTCTTGACAGGACATTCTTTGAAGATTGTGAGATTAGATCGATACAGAATGGATAGAGAGGTATCAGGCCTCAACAGAAAAGCATTTAACCACATGAATAAGTTTTTTTACATACTAGAACATCTCTCATCACCCCATGCATAATTCCAGGTCTATGATTTAATTTATTTTTTTTTTACAATTCACTGTATGGTTACTGTTCCTAATTGGGTCTCTAGCAGAAGCTTCTGATGTATATAATTTGGCAGTGCTTCATTTCCCCTGTGCTGCTGTTCATGAAAGTGCATGTTTTGCCAACACCTCTGCAGTTCCTGTTTACTATGTTCACAAATCTCATCACCCTTTTTGTGGCAACTGGAAGGAAGGATAACTTTGGAGGTAGTATTCACATACTGGTGAATACTGTTGGTATATAGAGATGCTGGTGCATCTCTGTTTTAATGTGAGTTCTGCCACTGCCTGTTGTAGGCAGCCCTTCATGGCGTCGGAAGTTTAGAGGAAGATGTTTATAATGTATGATGCAGGTTCCGCTGCTTTAATGAGATACTGCTCCTCTGGTATGTAAAAGCCGCATGAATATTTATGAGCCAGGCACAAAATCTACTTGCCCACCTTTCATTATGTTGATGAAATTGTAATGAGGCTTCACCCGCCTGTCAAAAAGTTGCTTCCCTTGAATGGATTAGCAAAGAGAAAATTTACAGCGCAGTTTTGTCTGGGTTTTCCTCTCTGAATAAGAAACTCTTCTTTTTCCAGTGCGACTTGACGTTGAATTTGGAAAGATTCTCTGTAGTCGCTGTACTCTGCCTGTGCAATACAGGTGGTAGGAAGGGAGGGCAAGTCAGGCTGTGAGTGCAGGATGGAAATGCCTGATCCCTGGCACTCCGCCTCTGTCTCACCCCAGGCTCATTAAGCAGAATCCCAGCCCCAGCGCCCGCTCCAAGGCAGCGAGGGTGTCGTGCTGATGAGCCGAGGGCAGCCCAGCCCTTGGCAGAGCCGGTGGGTGATAAATGTCCAAAACCCTCCGGGCTGACTACACATTTTTCATCATTAATCCGCCCTATTGTGAGCTGGTCACTCACATTGATTCCAACTAGAGGGCATCATCTGCTGTTAAGAGGGTGATGACTCGCTAAAAATGAAGGGCTGAAACTAATCAAATATAGTTAGAGCCCTTGCTGGCAGCTCGCTTGGGTTGCTCCAGGGCACGAGCAGGGAAGCTGCAGACATGTGGGCAGATCCCTCCAGGCGCTCACGGCCCTTTGTATAGGAATGTGATGGTTTCCTTTGACAGTGTGTTGTGTTGTCACAGTTATTACTGAGTCAGATGCTGTTAGGAGAAAGTCTTCTGTCTCTTCCTGCATTTTTTTTCCTGGTTGTTTGGCAAGGAAAAAACAAAACCAAACAAAAAAACCACCAAAACCCGAAAGCGGGGTGAATTTGGCACCATAATGTGATGCCCATCCAGTCAAGTCAAGATCAGACTAAATGATCGTGCTACAAAGAGGGAAGAATTCCCTCTGCAGCAATGTTTGTCTGCCTATCGAAATCATCTGCCTGTCTTTTCTTCTGTTTAGCTACTTATTTATCTATTTATCTAAAGGCTTCATTTCTTTTGTATAAAAGCAACGCATATGCCCAGCTTGATGCCTAATTCAGTGTTTGTCTTTGAATAGTTGTAATTTGCTCGTATGGAATGAGTCCAGCTGAGAAGCAAAGGCTGAAGATCTGTGTAAATCATAGCCTGAAAGTGAAATTACAGATTTTACAGAAATTATAGAAATTACTGAGTTAATGTGTTTGTAAGCAAATTGTCCCCTGTGGTTCTTCTTCACCTCTCTGAGCGTGTTCCTCTCCTAAAAGTTCCCTTCACTAGGGGTTCCCCTTGGAGGAATTTAACACTGCCCATTTCAGGAGAGAGATGTCGTTGCAAGAATGCCTCCATTGTTGGCAGGAGGCTTTCCAAGAGCCTGCATTGCTGGGGGGACCCCCCAACCCCTCCTGGGATTGTTTTCTGGGGTTCTCCTACTGAGAGCGCATGTTGGAGAAAGCCAGAATGTTTAATTGGTAACTCGTAAAGCTCTCTCCTTGTGAAATGTCTTGCCCACAGTAAAAGGTTCGTAAATACATCACGCAGCATTCCACTTTGTTTTTATTACAAGATGTGCAAATGATGCCTAGTGGCAACTTTTCAGAATGTGAAGCTGTTGCTCTTTTTTGAGCATTGATTTAGTCCTCTTGTAAGCAAGTTCAACTTCCAGGTCATGTTTTCTTAGAAAGCTGTTTATGCTACGCGAGTAACCACTTTATGTTGGGAAGAATTGCTGAGAGCACTGGTCTCGGCCATTCATTTCGGCATAATGCATTGATGAAGTGCTCTACTAAAAAAGAATCCAAACAACAAAAAGGCTCCCACCCCTCCCCCCAACACAAAACAAAACAGGGCTGGTTTCCTCAGGGGGGAAAAAAAAACAAAACAAAACAAAAAAAAACCCAAAAAAAACCCACCACCAAAACGGGACAGCTGTTGTTTGGAACTGAGGGGTGAGAGGAAATTCCCCGCTGCAGACTTTCTTAGCCTCACACAATCTCATTGAAAGCAAGCTAATTGAGGAGCTCCAGACCGGCTTTGTGGCTGGAACCAGGGCGTGCTGGGGAGGAGCCGGCAGGGAATTTGCTTCACAAATACCCTCCTGCTCTAAAAGCAAAACATGAATGTGGAGGCCCCCAAAGGGTGGCAGTTTTGTAAGGATAAGCTGGACTTAGCCAGCTCCCACTGATCTCATGTAGGACGCCAACTTTTTCTGCCAACCCCTGGGTTTCAATGCCTTTACCTGTGCTGCTGTGAGGGCTGCCCTTCCCACACCTGAAGGGGGTAGAGGGTGAAAACGCCCTCTGTGGAGGCTTTGCCACAGTCATGGACTTCACCCAAGAAAATGCAACACAGTTCAATTATATATGGGACTGTTACTCTTCTTTGGATCATTTTTGCTGTCGCCATTCAGGGAACCTCACGTTTGAATGAAAAAGGGGAAAATAATTGGGTGTTAGATATCAATTTCAGTCATACATTTTCTTTTGGAATATCAGACCTACCTTTTATATAAACATTTGTTTGCATAACAGATGCCATGATAAACTATATAAATAATTGCCCAAGTTTTCCAGGATTTTATTAATTTTCCTCTGTCAAATCTAGGTATTGTCCAGAACAAAGAATATTCATGTAGTTCAATATTAGGTTTCTCAAACCATTCTCTTAGGTTTTGCTTCTTGTTGATATTCTAGCATTGTAGATGGTTGAGTATTTTTAAACATAATTTATGATATCTTGGTAATTTGATTCAGAGAATGTTATAAGTATTTCTTGTCTATTCAGCATCTTCAATAAAGTGAGCTATTTTAATTTCTCCTACCCATAAGTAAATGAATGAATTATTACTTCACTCACACATTTAGAGGCCAAGGAAAGATTTTACAAATAATATCAAAGAGGAGAGAAGGCAGCCATCTGTGAAATTACTGATCATCTGGATTTTTCCTCTAGTTTTGACTGCATATAGTGAACTGGAATAAATGCATTTTCTGCAGTATGCAGCACTTCTGCCTTATAGTAGCTTATACCAATTTGCTTCTTTTGATTACATGTCCATCTTACTAGAGCAGAAGTAGTGTACTGGATGGTTTGTAGCTTATTTTCCAGTGAACCTTCAGAAGAGGTTACATAGGGCTGGGAAGGGAGGAAAAGTCTTATTAATGTGTGTTTGCCCTTAATGTCCTTAAGAAAAAATATCCTGAGGAGAGATTTCCCTTCCAAAAATGGAAATAGTCTTTTTTCATAGTGTTTTAATGCAAAGCGACAGTGTAAAATAACTGATGTGTAATAATCCTTTTGCAGTGTAAAATGAAGTGAAACAATCTTTTGTTGAGTGTTTGGGAGTGTACTGCCTGTATTAGACCTTAATTCCAGTTGCTGCTTGGGAAGGAATGAGCTCGTTCACTGAACAAAGTCTACAGCCCTGCTCCTTGATCAGATAAGCAAAGCTAAGCCTGTCTTAAAGGAGTTGGGCTATAGGAAGTTATAAATACGAGATCCTCAAGACCGACCTGTCTCATGCTTGTGGCAGGTTTTATGTGCCCTGCATTACATATGCAAAGGGTGATTGACTGTGTATGTGATGAAAGGGAAGTTTATCAAAATATCAGTGACCCTGTGACAACAAATACTTCAAGGGTAAGTTTAGAGAGAGAGTAGCATGGCTATAATGAAATGGGTGAGATACTGTCTGTGCTCTCAGTTAGTACAGCCCTTGAGAAGAAAACCCAAAATATTTCCCTTAAGAGGACACCCTCATTTTATAGGTGGGAAACTGCATTCATTGCACGTGGAGACTGTGCTGTGTGCTGAGTGGGAAAGCTGCTTCAAAAACCGCAGTTGCTGATGGCTGTGAGACCATGATGTGGGTGTGGGTTGGTTGGTTTCTTTGCTGCTGGACTATTCCAGCAGATCAGAGCACTGCCTCATCATGTCCCCAGACAGCTCCACTGGCAAAACTGGGGAAGCAAGAAAATGGCAGAACGGGTGACAGGGGCGCATTGCTGGGACAAGGTGTAATTTTGGAAGCTGGCACTGTGAGCAGAGGAAAATACAAGGTCAAATTGCACTCTAGTACACTTGAAGATAAATTTCTGATCAAATATTTTGCAATTCTGGCGCTTGTATTTGAGTCACTTTGTACATGCTGTTGCTTGAAGCAAAAAGGAACTGGTGACTGCAATGTGTCACAATGCTGTGTTTGTTTGGAGCATGTTTAGTTTAGATTTCTAAGTTAAATGATACGTGATTTATATTATAATCTTCTTAAGCAAGCCTCATCTTTTTGCCTTCTTTCCAGTTCTGTGACATGCAGCAGGTTCTCTTTAGGCTCTCTGCAGTGTTTTGCACTTGTTATTTGTTTTCTGTGGATAAAGGGAGATTGTACAAACACCAAGGATACTCATGTGCTTACATAAAGCATCTGTGCCTCTTTTGTGGTGCTGGTGGACCGTTCTGTTGCTGAGGAGTTGAGGTGTGGTTTCACAGCTCCCCAGTGACACTTAGAGGCTGTGTCAGACTCTGTTGTCCAAATTGCTCTGTGGCATGTCTTCACAAGCTTTCTGTTGGCTTGGATCTCCTCATGCTGCTGATTCTGTAGCTATGTCTGAGGTAAAATTAACCATCTTTGATAAGGTAACTCAGTTTGACTGAAGTTTCTGAGGGAACTATGACACAGTCAGGGCCTCTAGAATGAGGAAACTGGAGCTGTACTGGGAGGTGTAAACTGTTCACAATTCTGTCTTTCTGCTCACAGAGCCTTTGGCAGGAAAGGATACAAGAACAGCTGCAGGAATAATCCTTAAATGCTGTTCAGTGTAGCAGAAGTGTTTGATATTAGAGAGAATTTATTTTGCATTCTTTTCTTCTAAAAGATCAAAATTCTGTGATAAAGAAAGTAATGTGTTTTTTATTATAGAAGAGAGGATATCGCTTTTGTCATGTGTATTTTGCTTGTGGGAAATAACAGCATTCACTGAGCCCTATTACAAGTGTTGCAAAGTGTTGAGAGCACATCAGCCACAGTATCCAACTGAAACTATCTATTTAGAAGAGGAAATGTAACATCTAGGTAGCCTAATTAGTCAGATCAATGCTCTTGGAGGTGGGGATGTGCCAGGACCTCATGCCAGCAGTTATTGCCTCTTGTGGTCTTAAACCAGCTCCATAATCTGCATGATTAGGGGAAGCATTTTTCCTGTCTGTCAGGGGCAGACAGAATGATGCTCTGTGACTCCAGAGGAAATAGCAAATTTCCCTCTGGC
Organism: Sterrhoptilus dennistouni; assembly: GCA_013397095.1. NCBI lineage: Eukaryota > Metazoa > Chordata > Aves > Passeriformes > Zosteropidae > Sterrhoptilus > Sterrhoptilus dennistouni. Next base: position 971,505 of record VWZU01003154.1, on the reverse strand, counting down.
TGTACATATGCATCACATTCTATGATATTTGGAACTGATTGATTTTCTCAGAAAGTTGCTTTTCAGGGACTTGGGTAAACTTAGCACAAAAGAAACAGGAGAAAAAAAGGATTACCTTTTTTTCCCCCCTTGTATCATCAACATGCTGATACTTGGGTTTTGAGAAGTGCCATTTGTGCATAGCATGTTAATATGTCATGCAAATTTGGTGTGTTTTAATCTATTTTGGTGTGTTTCCAGTAGAAGGTCAATGGACAGCAGTGATTCCTAGGGAAGTGAGTAAGAGGGTATCATCATCTTCCATTTTGTCACAACAGGTGCTTTAGTTACATTTTTAGATGTTCAGTAGGTAGATATTGGTTGTGTTAAAGCTGTTATCCCTCAAGTTGTGTCTTTACATGACCACAGGGCTCAGTAGCAGCCTGCAGGCCCAAGGCCATACATCTTGTAGAGCTTATGTGTGTCTTGGCATGGCTGTAAAGTATGGAAGGGCAATACACACTTAAAGCTTTTCAGTAGGCATGTAGTGGCTAGGGAGGGAATTTTATGAAGATTTTCCTGCAGCAGTGGTATGTTCAGGCTGTGTATTCTGCATCTGTGAGTGCAGAGCACTGGCACACAAACCCCTGAGGTGGGCAGGTGGTACACCACCCTGTGAGAGGATTCCCCATGCTGTCTGGCCTATTTTCTTATTAAACACACCAGGACTCTACAAGTTGCCTTTTTAAAATGATTGTTCTTATGTTGTGGCTTTGATTACTGACCATGTGCTTGGAAACTCTAAAGACACTGAGAGCCTCGGCATCCCGCAAGATCTACACATTTAATCTTTCTGTTACTTACTGTCCTTTCCCACTGCTTTTCTGCTAAAGATTGAATTTTCAAAACTGTTCTGTCTCTTTGCATTATTCAGTTGACTCAGATGTATCACGTTCCAGGGAACCCAGTTTGTGCATGTGAGCCTGAGGACCAACACCTGCACCTTCACATCCTTCCTTGGCCCTTGATCCGTGCCAAGCACTGATAGGTAACTTGGAGGCAGGCAAGTCATGGCACAGGATAAAAGGGAGGATTTAGTCACTTTTATATAAGCAATAATAAACTATTTCTTTTAGAATTAATGCATTGTAAAAAAACAAAATCAGCTTGAAGTAAAACAGTGTGGGCAAGACTTTCAGAATTGTCCAAAATTTTTTGAGGAATCTCATCTCTTTCCTGTCTGAATTGAGGCATCTCTAAAGTATTTGCTTTACAAAGGGAGATGGCCAGTATTTCTGGAAAATTATGCCCTTTGAGAAAAAGGGGAGAAGAGCAGGCAGGGGTTCCTGATGTAAAAACATTCAAAATCACAGGTAAATTAAAACTAATAAAGACTCCCAATATGAACCATACTGTTTCAGACTTGCCCTGTTATTCTTGCCAGTGGTTGAAATTAATCTCTCTGGAAAGAGCCCACCCTTGGCCTCTGCTGTACTTTCCTTCCACTTCAATGCTATTCTGAGATTTCAAGTGGAACTTAAGTGGTAAGGATGCATTGGGCAGTCCTCCTGCACAGTTTTGACTTTAATAGTGGCAATGGGGAGAGTTTCATAACATAGCACAAAGACAGAAATTTAGTCTATTGGAAGGAGCCTGTGTTCTCTTTGTGAGTAATACAAATAAGAAGAGGAATATAAATGTAGAGCACTTTTCTAAATACTGTTCTGTTCAGACAAGCGCAAATGTCCTGTGATGAAAATTATTAAATGAGATATTTAAATTGACTCCACTTATGAGAATAAAGTAATAAAATTATTTTTAATGCTCATCAACATTCCTGTGTACTTGTGTCAAGATATTTATCACAAATAAAGTCCTGTATGACTGCTCTTTACATTTCTATTTTGTATTTTTATTGATCAGAATGCATTGCCATCCAATTAGGAAAACGTTGAACTTGATCTTTGCACATTAAGTGATCTCCTTAATTGGATGCATGTCCATGTTAAAAGTTGTACTGGCCAGGGAACATCTAATGTGGTAACAAATGATAAGCCAAGCAATGAATGTGAAGGGTGAGCTCTGAGTGTCCTTTCTTCCTGTGAGGGAGCACTTTGCAGGAGGAGCTGGAGTGTTCTGCCTGGAGGGGTGTGAAAAGACACGGCCACTGATGGATTCTCCCCAGCTTCTCCTGCCACAAAACCCCCAGCCTTGTGTTCTCACACACACTGACAGTGCTCCCTAGCTGGAATTTGGAGCATTTTTAGTGAAAACATTATATTTATAATAGGATTTTGGCAAATCCTGAGCAGGCAAGTAGTCTGGCCAGCTTTTAGCAATCTGACTTAGAGTGAAGTGCATAGTTACAGTGGCAGAGACGTGTGCACATGTGCCTGCAAACTTCATTATGCAGTAAATTGTTTACCACCTTTTCATTGCCTCTGACCTGCTAAACAGTCCACTCATGAGAGCCTATTAGTCTTGACCTAATTAATATTAATGGACTGAAGCTACTTATAATTCGGGTTTAAATGGGCCATCAATTTTATGTTGGCTTGTGAGTGGCGCAGACCTCATAGTTTTGTTCCTTGCCCTATGTCAGTATCTCCAGTCTTCTGGAATTGCTGCTATATTTAAAAATAAACACCTGCTGTGCTTGCCAGTACATAATTTTAGCACTGTAGAGATGCTTGAAGCAATACTGAAAAGAAATAGCAGGGTAAAATAGCCAGCTCATTTTTTGCAGCTGTGGCATGCCTGAAGTTTGGCAGCAAAGTCATCAAGAAGCAATGCTGTGAGCTCGTGATGCCATGGTGGGGCAGTTGTCTTCACCTCCTGGTTTGGGACAGTCACCTGAGTCCTCCTCATACACTTGGGAGGTTTGTGGTTGGTGCCTGATAGCTCAGGCAAATAATCAAATATTTAGTTTTGAATGAGAACTGGAGAAGCCATGCAGTAGCAAGCCAAGAAAAGGAATAAATTAGGTTCTTTTGTCATTCTGGTCCGTGTTGTCTAACCAATTCCTGATGTATAATAATTGTACCTAATGTGCACATTGTTGTTTTCTAATGATTATATTTTTACATTTAATTTCAAGAGCAGAAGTTAGAATTTCTTCAGCCTTCATAATGTTAATGGAAGCTGACACTCCTCCACCTGAAATTCCCATTCTGACAGGCTCTTTGCAATCCACATACTAGAGGACATTGTCTTTTGTTTGATCTCATACAGCCTAATAGAAAGAAAGAATGAGTATTGTTCAGTAGTCATGAGATCCTAAATTTTTGTTACTTTATAAGAATTATTTACTTCTATATTATTTTACTGCATGCAGAAATAGAATCTGTCCAATTGGTTGTGCTTATGGCAGTTGCTAATAGGATACTTTCTTACACCTTTCAAAATTTTGCATTCTTCAAGTTCCAGAAAATGATTGTAATTCTGATCAGCGACTATAATTTTCATTCTGTTCCCTTCAAACATTGCAATGAAAGCTGAATCAGCAGGAAAAAAACCCATTTGAATAGGTAAACAACAATAATATGATACAGATATTTTTAACATAATCATTACTTAAATGGGATAGTATTTTAACACTACAAAGAATACTCTAACCCATGGGATTTTTGTTTTTCTTTACCTATATTATGTTTTAAAAGCATCTCACTCCATCATCATGTTCTTTTAAATGTGATTCGGTTCCTTTGTAATGCATTATATCATCAGATATTCCGCATGGCGTTCTGGAGAGTACGCTATTTATATACTGCAACCATTTAGTCATGTAAGGGATGCATTAGAATAATTTTCCTGAACACAATGCATGATTAAAGGACAATGTCAAAGCAATTTTTCAAATGATTTTCCCCTTTCTGTGTTGTTTATAATGGCTTTTTGGAAGAGCAATACTTGTGGCATATTCATTTGAAATCAAATAATGTCTCAGAACATTTTCTAACTTGCCTTGGTTCATTTTGGCGAGCTAATGAAGAGAGATTAATATCTGTTTCAGTATTAAGACATTAATGAATTTTAAGTCCTGGGCACCCAACTTTGCCATTCATCTTCCCTAAGAGACAAATTATTGCATAACTTTCAATAGTGCTTCAGAGTTTTATTATATCTATAATGAGAATACTTGTTTAAACAGCAGCATTTTTATTCTAAATGGCTAAGGGGCATAATCCAGTTGAAGTATAAATAACTCTGCAACTCAGTGATGAGGAAGTTCTTAGCATACTTTGATTACTAAATGTCTTGAGTCACATTCAGAGCAGCAGCCTACCTATGCTTCTGGCTTGATAGAAGGGGAGCAAGGACAAACCTTTTTTCAAGTCATGCTTTGGGGCATTTCATTCACGTTCTTTGGGTTTTATCTGTTTTTATATCTGCTGCCACCCTGGTAGAAAATGCTGAACTTTTATACCTATAATGAAAGGTATGTTTGTCCAAGGTTTCCTCACTCAGGGTTGCTGGATCTTTTGCCATCCCTGGCTCCTAAATAGCATGTCTCCCATCAGAATTTTGCTACCAGAGGTAGTATGAAAGGGTTACGCTCTTCAGAGATGTTACAGCTTAGTAAATGTAAAGTTGGAGTGAGAGTGAGCTTTAGATTTCATCTGTGTGTGTGTAGTCACTTGCATGAAAGATCTTGGTCCTTGATAGATACTTGCAAGTTGTTGCCACAGTAGCAGTAAAGTTGCTCCTGCAGATGCTGTAAAACATTGATTGCATTGCTGTGAGCTGGGGAAAGTGGGAGAGCCCACCTGGATCTGCATCTCTTTTCTAACATTCCCTGTGACAGTGGGGCTGGGGGAATACTGATCCTAATCCAGCATCCTGGATCAGGTCTGGAGGGATTCATGGGACTGGGATTATATGGTTAGTGTCTGTATTTTGTCTCTTCTGCTGAGTTCCTTGGTCCCAGGCTTTTCTCCTCCTGCGCACCGATTGCGTGTGGCTCAGGCTTTGTTCAAGTGGTTTAGAGATATATATTATTTTTTAAGAAAAAAACTAATATGGATAGTTCACTTATTTCCACAATATATCTCATTAGCATTATTTTTGTATTATCACTGGTGTTTCTCTTGTTTATTTTCTTTAATGTCTTTCTTTATCTAGCTGGGTTTTGCAGAACTCAAGCATACTGTGATCAAAGATTAATCTGTTGTAGAATTGACATTGATCTCAGCAATAAGACAGTTGAGTCCCAATTTATTTTCTTTTCTGAATATGAAGGCCTATTGCACTGCAGACATCTGGTGTTTTGGGCACTTAAAGCTGCAGATCCCTGACAACTCTGTTATTTCTGTTTAAATACGCATGAACTGTTGTTTAGGTAATCCACCCTGTCAAAATAGCATTAAGTGTAACATATTACTGACCTTCTCTTTTGTGTAGTGTGGAGGACTGGAGTAGTTACTTATGCTTGCAGCTGCAGTGGCTGTGTGGCCTTTCTTATACATTCAAATCTTTGGAAATGTCAAGATTATAGAGGATGTGATATTTGTAATAGGTAGCTTCATTTATTCATAGATTTTATTCGTTTAGCCCTAAACAGGATATGACATTCATCTTTTAAAACACAAGCTTGGTTCTTAGGGATAAAGGAATGTAATGAGGTAACTTGGCAAGCTACACGCCTTATTCTGCAGGTTGTGTAAAACATGCCATTAATGTAGTACCTGTTCCCCTTCCTCACCTTCAGTCTGGAGGGCTGCAGGCGCCTGAAATCTCTGGAGTTGTCATTTGGCTTTTGGTCTTGAAGGAAGCAAGCTTGCATCACCCTGGAGGTCATTTTAACAGTGATAATCAGAGCAGCACTTCAATCTTCATACTTTCTCCCCAGCCAAGAGGGTCTGCAAGCATGTGGCAAGTGGCCACTCCTCTGTCAGACAGATAAAGGAGTTTAGTGATTGAATTGCTTCTGGAGTCCTGTGTAACAAAAGCTTCTTGGGATGGCATGGCACACAACTGTTATTTCAAGGAAAACAGGCTTTGGGTTTATAGTCACATTGCAGTTCACCTGTCATGTAAACGTACCCCTTTCAGTGGAAATTACAGTCTGTGTCAAATGAAATGAATCATGTTCTTTGATCTCATTTTTTGCGAGGTTTTTGTGTTTTTTGGTTGTTGTTTTTTTTTTTCTTGTGGACGAGCTAAAGTGGAAAGTGGTTTCTAAAGGGTCTTCTGAAATCAGTCTCAGCAAGTATTTTGAGTTATTGACCTTGACTATTGAGGATTGGCCTTGACTAGTCTTGATATGTTTATGGATTTCTCTGCCACAGTTATGGGAGGAAGACCACTTGCAGAAAATGTAAAACTCAGAATTGTGTATGAGCTCTGTGATTTGGTTTTCTAAGGCTGAAATAAAATGGACTGTGGTTGTTGTGTTGGTTTTTGTTTGTTCTTAACTTTACAATGTAAAGTATTGCTGTAACGATAGGTGTGATTTAAAAGGTACAGGCTTGTCTTGCTGCAGATGAATGTATTTTTTTAATGGGCACTTAATCCTTGTGAAAGGTGCTGGGTTGTGACAGCACTTGAAGATGAATTCCTGTATTTTTCTGCAGTTGTACAGCAGGAGACAACGGCAAGGCATGCTTCTCTCACAAATATGCCTGAACCCTGACCTAGACAGATCACCTTTAGAGATGAGTTTCTGTGCCCATTCAATCCTTGACCTCCCTGCCAAGACTCTCTCAGCGTTGCCAATTTATGATGTGGACCTTGGGCCGAGAGGACCAGCTCATTTCAAGTTGACTCCCAAACCAGATGTGACTGATGGCAACTCGATAATGACCTGGAGGTGGTTTCAAGCCAGTGGTCACTGAGGAAATGCTCCTGTCCTATTACAGATCTTCTGAGCCATCCAGCTTGTGGGGCATGTGCTCTTCATTGTTGGAAGAGACTTTCTTTGTGCATGTTCTGTGTTCATTTTCATCAGGTCTTCAATGCATTGTTTTTATGTATCTGGGGGGAAAAAAAATAAAGAGTTGGGATTGCTTTTATATCGGGAATTGCAAATTTAACGTGTATGTGCAAAAAATTTTATGAAAAGAACTGTATTTAACTATGACATGTACACGAGGGGTTTTTTTTTCCTTACTGAACCCTGCTTGTGAACAGTGAGCTTCCTGAAGGAAATGGAAAGTGTGTGCATTAATGTGGCAGTGGTGGCTCTCCCTGTTCATTAGCAGGTCATGCACACAACTGATGCCTGAGCAGATGCTTCCCATCTCTTCCAAGGAAAAGACTGGAGATCTTTATTTTTTAAAAACTGGGGAAAATAATATTTATGTGTTGCTATGCAGGTAAATGTGTGTGCATGCATGTGCATTCTAAATATGCACATGCTTAGACATCTTCAGTTAAAGTATTCTGCAAATAATTTCTGAAATGCTGGCTCTAGATTGCTAGGCCCTATTCTGAATCTTTGCTAGGCTTTTTTCCTGCACTTACTGGGTAACAGAAAAACTCTCACTGCGGCATTGATTCAGTGCCTTGTCGTTGTTAGTATTTTCAATAAAGTTTGTAGGCACACAGGAAAAGAGAGCTTTGTAGTGATTATTAGGCCTCTATTTCATGTTTTATTATAATTATCCTCCTTTACATTAGGAGGAATGAGAGCCAACTAATGCATTTTGTGAGATTTTTCTCTCCCTTATCTTTTCTTCAATAATTGACTCAAATCCAGCCTTTTTTTTTCTTTTTTTTTTTTACAAACCATAATGGTGTCAGAGCCCTTTCCATCTTTCCCGTTCTTAAACATTTGAATAACATTGCTCATTTGGAACCTGTCTTAACCTCAGCAATATGCTTAGGCTATTTGAATTCTTGTTCTCTTTTCCCTCTTTGTTATTCACTGTACAATTTGTTTAATGCTGCTGTAGCCATGCATTACTAGTCAACCTTATATATAAATTCCATAATAAATTAAATAAAGCTCTGTATGGGTCAGCTTAGACTAGCCCGATTAAAAAGTGATTTACTAAAGAGATAGAGGTAGCAGGGTGGTAGAACATGCTTCTAAATCAATTATGAGTCCATTCACTGTCGGCCTATTGTGCGTAATAGTGTATTAGAATGCATTCTATATTGTTAAAAAAAAATTGACTCTTTCATTGAAACTGAATTAACATTTGCAAGCGCATAATAGTGTTTGGAAAGCTATAAACATTTAAATTCAATCCCTTATTGCAGTCTAAGTGTATACAGCTAGAATTGTAATATCTAGATAAGTCTTTATGTTGTGCTCATTTCATTATTGCAGCAAGATGTTCACCATGCTAAAGGTAAGATTGGGTGGATGCTGGTATTTATAAGCCCATAATTACAAGGACAAAGCAGCAGCACAGGAACTGGAAAATAGTGTCTCTGTATGTATATATATACACATATATAAAATTTATATGTAATACCCATTGCTAAATTTGTACTGGGGGACATCTTAATTCTGCCCCTCCCACCCCTTCCACCCCAAAGCCTGTAACCTCTCTTTTCCTTGTGAGGGAGCAGGGGCAGGGAGCAATCCTACAGGCTGCCAGTTCCTGATAAGCTGTGCCCATTCAAGGGCTGTGCCCATGCTTGCAGCTTGGCACAGACCCTGTCATCCATCAGGGAGCCACCTTCTGCCTCTCCCCCAGGGACTGCAGGAGGTCTCAGTTCTCACCAGCGACGGCCTGCAGGGATTCCCCCAGGCATTAGTGACCTGGATGCATCTGTGCCCTGAATTCACAGGCAGCACACTTGCATCTTGCTGCTCGCATGGTAGCACTCAGACAAGGGATGCTGTGGAGTTCTCTGCCTCTGGAGCATTCCTCTGCTGGGAGTTACACTGTCTTTAGTGGGATTTGCTTACTTCAAATTCAGCTAATTAATTTTTATGGGAAAAACTCAAAAGGAGCTGAAACTACAGCTTTCATTTCAGTTTTACTTACATTTGTACTTGCTTCTCTGTTTCCAGCATACTGAAATGATATGAGGGGTTCCACAGGAGACAGATCAAGCAATACAATCTGCAGAGTTTGAGAGTTTTAAAGAAACTTAAAGAGAGTTGTAGTGTATTTTATTTCATGGAATAGAAATACTGGGACTGGTGTTGAGCCCTTTTTTTTTTGTTTCATAGACTATATTTGTTTCCATTGTGTCCTAAGCTGTTTCTGTGAATGAGCACCCCTCTGCACACATTCATGCACTGAAGTGCAGAAATCTATAACAAAAAGCTGTTTGTATCTGAAGCAGATCAGTTTAAAGCAGTGATGTTCTGTCAGCATTGGTCTGGGGTAGCTCCCCGTGCAAGAGCTCAGCTGGTATGTTTGTAAAACATTTGGTGAAGAGGCACGAGCAAGGGATCAAAATTTTTTGTGACATGGGAAGCAGGTAGTGAGCATCTTCTCTGAAGTTTTACCGTGTCTAGTGTTCATACCAGAGTTTCCAGAACTGCAAGAACAATTCTTTCAGCCTTTAGAGTTTACCTGAATTTGTTCTGGAGGTGTGTGTGTAATGCAGGTTGACACGTAGGATGTTTGCAGAAACCTCTGAGAATTACCTAAGCGCTTTTGTGACACCCGTGAGGGACACAGAGCTGAGCTAGCATGAAGACTGATTTATTTCTCATCTCTGAAGAAATTTAGCCTTTTGGTTCTCTGAAACGAGCAGCTGAAGCATAAATTCACTGGTGTATTATGTCTAAAGCAAAGAGAAACATGTATGGCTTTAGACATTGGGCTTTTCCAAAATAATAGCGGTCTATGGGTACCACTGTAGCTGCACTTGTCTTTTAAATGCAGGTAGAGGTGCAAATGGCTTTTGATATATTTTCTTAGGACTGGGACAAATTCATGCAAAGAGGAATATATCAGCCTACCAAAGTGGAAAAGTACATTAGGGTTTCAGGTTAATTTTCTGTCATTTCTGTTAAGTATGATGTGGTTTAATTTTTTTGTTTTTAAATGTATAGGACAATTTTAAAGAGAAAGTAACATTTTCTTTGTTAAATATTTAGGTTGTTTGGTTTTTCTTATTAAACAAAAATATTGTGGTGTTTTTTGTGGATTATTTGCTATCTGATACTCAGGAAAATACGTGAATGTTTAACCTCACTTCAGCCTTGATGTTCATAGTGCAATGCAGGGACTATCCAAATGAAATAATTGCTTTGTCTGGCAAATAGATTGTCTCATAAGAGGACTGAACTGTATTAAGTGATTTTCCCCTGGTGATTGGAAGTATCTCTCTCTACTGGTTCAGGTAATTCTAAGGTTGTGCCTTCACTCTTTCATGCTAGACTGCTTTTCCAATAAAATAAAAAATGTAGAACCTGCTACACAAATGTAATGTTAACCTAGATTTCTCTGAGGACAAAGGTGAATGCTATAGGGCTTGCTGAAGGCAGAGGAGGAAATGATATTAAAAAGTTATTAGAGATAGAATTGGATGCACGGGACTGTACAAAGCTGAAAGATGCATGTTGGGGTGTATGAATTTTATATTAGTTTACATATCTCTGGGACTCCTTAAGGCAAATCCTAACAGATTTTTTTAAATGCTTTAATACTACTATATTTTCTCTACCAGAGACAAATTCGTATTAATGTGTTTCTGGGTTAGAAGAATGGTCATATGCAGAAGAGGAAGAACTACTGGGAAAAGAAAAGCTTAAAGATCATTACAGAGCAGGCTTGCACATCCCTTTGCATTGTTTCTGCTCAGTACTTGACCAGGGCCATGGCTGGCCAAACTGGGCATGTCCAGTGAAAAAAATATGGGAAGAAGCAGCAATTCTGGTGCAATGAAAAACTCCCTCTCTGATTTAAATCCTGATGTGAACCGTCAGGACCTGCAGTTTTTTGACATGGAACAATTAGGAATGCCCAAAGACACAGCTGGCTTTTTCCATACTATTGTACATAGGTTGAAATTGCATATGCAAATGCTGAAATGCACTTTATGCCTAGCAAAACCATCATATTCAGTGGGGAAGCTGCTTTCATTGCAGCTAAATGGGTGCAATCTGGATGTATATTTGCTGCTGTAGTGGAATAAATGTACACATCTGGAGAGATGCTGGGGTAGAGTACTGGTGGGAAGGAGGGAGTGTATCAGTATCTGTTTTATGAACATGTTATTCATGTGCAATTATGCAACTTGTGCTCAGTTGCATTGCAGCTTGAATGTGATCTGGTGCTGGGAGTACTTGGTTCTTCAGTTCTCTACAAGGGCTTGGAGTGTGGGGTTTCTCTTACACAAAGGTGCCCAAAAATCTATATCTTGTTATATTGTCCATTAGTACTTAAAAAAAACAAAACAACGAAGCTTTATTCTGGAAAGAAAATATGTTTAAAGGCGTGTATTTCAAAACTGCTATGGAAAATGTTTTGAAAGAGAGAAAGGGAGTTATTATTCCTGCACTATGCCCTATAAAATACATTTTTCTCTGTAAATTTGGTCATTTACTTGAGCTCAAAGGTAATATCTAAAGAAGAACTTAATAATGAAAAATATTCAATATCTCTATGACCCCTGTTCATTCTCAGTATTTGGAAAAGCAAACTCATTTTGTGTTGTTCTAAATAAGAAAAAATCATACACTGATGTGACTGTGTGGGACCCAGTGAAGTTTCTCTAGGTCTAGTGATTCAAAGTCAGAAGTGAGTGATGACAAAAGGGCTGTTCAGATGATAAAGCCAAATCTAGCAATGGCAGTTGAGATTAGTTTTTTGGAAATAATTAGACTTTTGGAGATAATTTTTGCCTTGATGGTTTCTCTTTGTCAGAAGAGCTGACCTGGCTCCTCTGCCAACCAGCTGGTGACCCATAAAACAGATTCAATTTGGAGAAAAGCTGTAGCTCTCCCTCTCTCCTACTCTCCTATGTCTGCCTCCACTCAGAAAGTGAAAGGGAGCCTGAATACTCATCCTTCCCATCCACGGTGCACTGATCTAGGCCCCATGGAAGAGAACATGACCACTCTCCACTCTTGTGCCACCAGCACCTGAGTTCTGTTTGCCTGAGTTGCTGTGGCTGTCAAGAAAATCTTGATGTCTCTTGCAGGTAGCAGGTGAACGTGCTGAAATAATAATCTCATAAATCCCCATATGGAGAACATTTAAAATCATCTGGCAAGGAAAACAAAACGATTCCAGAACAATTTCCAGAATACAACACAGTGCAGAGATTTTAGTCAGACGTTAGCACATGCCATGACCCACACTGCACACAGAGTAGCTGAGTATTATTTAGTAGGAGCGCCCTGCAGCAAAAGGAAAAAAAGAAAAGAAAAAAAGAAGAAAATTATGTATTTTTTATTGCCAAACACCTTTTTATTTGGCTGAAGACCTTAATGATAGCTACTGTGTCTGGTGGAGTAGGCACCAGTGTAAGAGCAAATACCTGCACTGCATTTTTGCCCATTATCTTACAACAATTACTCTCAGAAACTGGATCATCCTTTTAGCAGCACAATCAGTTTCCAGTCTACCAGGCAGTTGTTGCCCAAGGATGATTTAAAACAAATGCCTGTAAATTCCAGTGATTCCCATCATGCAGCCTTCCCCCTCCTTTCCAGTGGCTGGACAATCAGGATCAGCACACAGGTCACTGCTGTGCAGGGTTCCTGGAGGAGGTGGGGGGGATGCTCATCTTGGGTGATGTTGTGTTCTCAGGCTTGCTAAGGAGAATTAATAGGGTTTGGAGAAATACAGAGTCTGGACTCTGGCAGTAAGGAGTGTGATCACAGGACAAAGCCTACAAGGAAGAAATGGAGAGGGAGGTAGAAAAGGCCTGAAAATGTCTTCTTGTCAAGGCACGTGCAGAAATGCAGACAGACTTCCTCTCTCTCAGTAGCTGCGTGTCCTTTTTGTGTGCATACTCAAGAGTATGTAGTTATCTTAATATTTATGCTTCAGTATTCCTTCTTCTGATGCAAATGATGACCAGGCATTGATGTTATGGGCCAACAGCAGCATTGTCTCTGTTGTTACAAGACCACAGAGATTTGCCGTTCTAGATATGATGTTGTAGAGCAGAAGAAAGTTTTGTAAAGTGGGCAGTAGGTTTAAGTAGAATGTCTGATGTGACTGGGACAAACATCCAAGTTTTATAGCCATAAAATATGCAAATACTATCAGTTCTGTGATCCAGGAACCATGGGCATTTTCATTCTCTCTAAAGAAACTTTGGTATTTTAGTGCACAGAAACTTGTCCATTGTAAGTTTCTATTTATGCCCCGGCTGTGGGAGGGAAGACTTCATAGGCTTTTTTCAGCCTTACAGATGATGTTGTTGCTCAGCAGCCATTAATATAGCTTTATCTCTAATTAAGGAAGGTCTAACACCTTTCTGGCCATATGGAAAATGATAAGTTAGCACCTGCCATAACAGGAAAATAATTATTGGGTAAAGTATAAATATCAAAACATGATAAATAATGCTTACCCCAGCAATCCTCAGTTGGATAAAAGTAGCATCTGCCTTCAGTTTCTGGATCTCACACATGATTAATCTGGAGACAGCAGGCAAGGAGTCTTAGGCCTTCTCTTGCTTTTAAGCACTGTGGTGATATCTCCGCATCCAAAGGTTTCATCCAGATGGTTTTTAAAGAAATGTGGGAAATAAGGGCAGGAGTGAGGTGAAAATTTAGCGTTGGCTGAAAGCATTCAGTTTGTTCTTAGAGTTTTGTTTATGGAAAGTGCGTCTGAACAGAGCTCTGTTTTGTTCTCAAAATCTATACTCTGCATGTGTTGGGAGAGATTCCACCAGCCCCTTGCATCACAGAGCTTGATTCTCACTTGCTGTCAGGTCACCCATACAAATACCCTGAGCATCCAGTTTCTTTCAGAGATGTGACCTGACAAAACTCTTCAAATCTGAATTGAAGTTCCAAAGTTGGTGGTAGGTGTTAGGCACTGTGCAAAGCTGTATCATCATCACAGGTTGAACCAAAGCCCTGATGAATGATGGTGGTGTTGCTAGGCCAGCAGTGCCCCCAAACATTTGCCTTTATGACTATTTCTCTGATAAGAAAAAGGAGAAATTAAATATCTGTGTGTGTGCGCACATGATAAACAGGAGAAAACGGGAATGGCCACTAGTCTGAAGGAAATCCACTGATAGAAAACTGAAGTTCTCCTTTCACTGCTCCTGTGGAAGGTTTTGAGTAAAACTGTCTGTTACTGACTTAAAATAGTGAAGTATATGTACAGTCTTTACTCATGTTTGAAATGAATAGCAATGGCAAAATGCTCCAGAGTGTGCTGAAATTGCTCCAGTACACTTAGTGCTGACTGTTAATCCACCCTGACGTGAGAGACAAAAGGAGGAGTACTGTATCAGGGGAGAATAAAAACTGTGGGGTTTTTTAAAAACTTTGTATAATCACAAATGTCTGCACATGCATAGAATTTCTCAGTAAAGTATCTTTCCCCTTTCCCTAATAAAACTTTTGTGTTTGCTATAGATTCTGCATGGATATTTGCTACTTAAAATTTACTCCTTAAAATCTTAGATAGCTTGAGGTCCATTAGCTTCCTCGAGCTCTGGGACTCTGCTCTTTGCTTTGGGAAATAAAATATTTAATCTTGCTTTGTCTTTGCTTCCTTTGAAAAGCATCCATCCTTCATTTGGGCACCATATCAGAATTCACTGGGAAGCAACAGCTGATGCTGCCAGATGGAATCAAACCTTGACCTCCTCTCCTTCCCCTTCCACCATCGGGGGTAGTGTCATTGTTGCCATCTCAGGCACCCTTGAGGTTGATCATGATGAAATGAAGGGAAATTAGCCCCATGGTGGAAAGCAGGCTGATATCCCAGGTGGTAATGAAGAAAAAGACCCAGTTTTCTGGCAGGGAGATCCCTCTTTCTTGGAGAAACACTGCAGGATGTGAATGACTAAAAGCCATGTAAAATGTGAGCTAAATATATGGGACTCATTTTTCTTATGAGTTTTGCCTGAAATGAACAATGCACATAAAGAGAGTTTATCTTGCCCAGTTAAGAACATGTATCTTTCAAGAAGAATATGATGTGACATGGAAATAGGAGGATATGTGTAATTTCTGTATTGTATTTTCATTACATGTTTTACTGCCTTTATTTCTTTCTCTCTCTCTCTCTCTCTCTCTCTCTCTCGTGTTTTTATGGTGGCCTGAGTGCTTTGGGCATGAAGCATCTTTCCTGGGATGAATTTATTTTACAATATGCATGGTCAGTGGACAGTGTGCACATAATATGGTAGAGATTCAGTTCATATGGGCACTGAGTACACCTTTCTTGTAAACTCTGTAGTGCTGTAAATTGGGAGCGCTTTGAACAGGCTGTCCAAATGCTTAGCTGTGTGGTATCAGTATTTCTATAAAGGCAGTTGTCCCAGTCTTTAGGTGTTTTATCTTGCTCAAGTTTTGTTCAGAGATTTTAACAGTACAGGTTACATGGCTTTGTAGATAGGTTCTTTCATTTCATGAGGCCATGTTGTAGCTTATTAAATAAAATTACATTGGGTTTGGAGGTTTTCTGCTTCAGTAGTTAGAAAATGCCACTGTATGCATTCCGTAAGTATGTGAATGTTTTAGAATTAAAGACAAAAATAGCAACGAAGTAGAGCACTTATTTCAGTTTTGTTCTGAAAGAATTACATTATTGTTTGATTAAATTTAATTACACAAATTAAAACTGCTGAAGACTTCAACTTCTGCATTTCATAAAATAAATATGAAGGAACTTCTTTTTTTCTGTAACTTCAGAAGAGTGCATACTGATATAATGTTAATATTTTCTCAAAGCTCATAATGAGGTTTTAACAAGTATTTTATATGACATAAGGCACTCCTGAGAAATGAGGAGGAGATGTTATGTGATCAGAGGTGGACATTTTGCACTTCTGTGGTTATAGTTTAGTTCAGCTCTCCCTGAGTTACTGTGTGATGAGTGCTAATGTTATTTAAGAGGGTGGGAATATTTTCAAGGTGTTAAGTTGTTTGCTTCTTTCTGGTTTTAAGTTAATTTATTTTAGATAGCTACACAGTTAAAACTGTTGGGGGTTTTTTTTGTGTTTGTTTTATCTGGTTCACCTGGACATACATTTCCTGTAAAATTATGCCAGTATTTAATAGTGGAAGGATAAGTTTTCTTTCAATGTATTTGCCTTATCCTTTACAATAAAATAAAATAGGAAGGGCTATAGCATGTTCTTATCCAGGACTGCAACAGTAGCTGAAAGATGTAAGGAGATGTCTTCCCCTTAGTATTTTCAGGACAAGGGAAGAATTTGCCTGATGATGGAGGTACCACAAGGACTGAGCACTTCTAGTGCCCTCTGGGGATAACCAGAGTGCAGCCTAGGACATGTCTGACTTCTGTGCTCGCCACCAAAAACTGCAGAGTGGAAGCATAGGCTACATTTTTTATTAATCTCACAGGATCTTCTGCTTGTGTCCCTGCAGCGTTTTCATCATCTCAGATAAAAACTCTCACTGTATTATCTGTCTACTCATGTTGCCCTACCTTTTGTTTCTCAGGCAAGGTGTAATGGCCTATTTGGAGGCGATTTAAACTTCTTAGACATTGCATGTTTTCTACAGGGCTGAAAATTTTATCTGTTTTGCATGATGCCTCTTTAACAAGACCCAGAAAAAGTTAATTGATCCAGAAACACCCGCAGGAGTTGCTCTTGAAAGTGGAATCTTTGCATTGTCCTCCTGTGAGAATGAAAATATTTTATATGTGGGATGCTAAAGCTTAGTGTTGCTAATGCAAGCTGCTTGGGATGGGAACCTAAATCCTGCTTGTGAAAGATAATATTTGTAATAAGTTTAGTATGGCTGCTGCTTTCATGCAACTTCTTACAATTATGATGTCTTCAGTAAATGGCAATTCCTGGTCAGTTGATATGGAGTGATACATTCAGTGGAAACATGTCCAAAGTGCAAGAGACTTGGCTGTAAGGGCACAACCTTTTCTCAGGGGCCCAGTAACCTGGGCAGATGACAGCAGAGGGTTGGAAGGAATGCTCCCAGTGGTGCTCCCAGTCTCCCACAGCAGTTTTCCTGGCCAGGGCAGCCTAGACCTTCACTTCTGGAAACTGTGGGCACAGAAGTCGGTCTTACCAGCTGCTGAACTTCTACTGAGCAGCTATCAAATATCAGTTCTGTTCAAGTGCCTGGTTTTCCAAGTGGTGGTGGCTCCCCAGTATGCCCTTCTGCTTAATTCCTCATTGCTTATTCATGTTTGCTTGAGATGTGCAGTTGAAATATCAGCGCCCTCATCTTGAGCAAGCTTGTAGTTAATTACGTGTAACCCTTGTGAGTTATGAAACTGAACAGCAATATTAACCCATGGTGACATTTGAGATTACAAATTAGAATAAGGAAATGGGTATGATAAGGTTGTCTTAGTAGTGGTTTAGGTGTGGTGGATTATTGTAGTAAATTCCATTCAAGTAAGAAAAATAAAAAATTAAAATTAGTTGAGCAAGAATAACCCATTTTCTTCTCATACAATGCATCAAGATAAATTTGGGGAAAATGAGATCATGACTTTAAGCAGCATAATGTTTCTGTTTTATTAATATGCCAAGTAACATGTCAAAACAAGAAATCAAAAGCAATTTGCTAATTTCTCCCTACCAAAACCCAAATACAGTGCTCCACACAGTGTAGTAGGAATTTTAATTTGATCTTGTCCCTCTAGATTGAAGTCAGCCATCAAGTTTCCAAATAAATTTAATACCTTATAAATGTGATTGATTGCTGATGTGGTAATCCAGTTAGCTGCTGGGAGGTTTAATAGCTGGAGAATCCATTTAGAGAAGAATAAGGATCTTGAGGTTAGGATGCTGGAGTATTTTCAAGAGGTCTAATTTCAGTTCTTGTCTTTGACATGAATTTGGCATAATTCCCCTTCTCTGTGCCTGCCTTTATGAAGTGGAAGTTTGTCTCCTCTGTCTGATGGGTGTAAACAGAATTGTCCCATCAACACACATGTAGATATCAGGTTCTGCTGTAGGATTTTCCATATACTTTCCGAAGATCAAACAGACAAATATTACATGCAGCTCGTGTGTTATTTTTAAATATTGTAACCTATTGAGGAGAAAAAGGATCTGAGAAGCTCTTCCCAAGCTGATCCCTCAGCTCACGAATCTGTCTCTTCAGGACGATGGTAATTGTACTTTTTAGTACAGTCAGAGCTTTAACAGCTGTTGGTACTGCTGGTTTCACACTGAAGTTACAGCATCTCATTAGTGTGTCACTTCCTCAATAGCAACACACCTTCACATTTAAAATGTTCTTTTGCTTATACTCATGCAGGACACTTAATGATTTTAGCTTTTGTCCTTTTCTCCTGAAAATGATGATCGTCAAGTGATTTCTTTTGGTGACAGTTTATGTCGGACTTGTGCCTTTCTTTTTTTTTTTTTACATTATGGAAATCTATCCTCCTTATTGTTACCTATGTTAGAAGAAAAATCATAGGTAGTGTGATGTGGGTGCATAAAAGCATACAAAGACAATGCTGGTGTGACAGCTAATTAAAACCAGGTATTTCAATGCTGAGAAACCGACAAAGATCTTCAATGTTGCTGGAAATCAAAGCCTTGTGAAGGCAGAACAGAATTGCAGAAGGCTTGTTCAACAGACAGCTCCAAAGATTTATGGAATACAAAGGAATAAGAATGATTTTCTCGAGAAAAGCTGTATTATTATGGCTCCCAAATGACAAGCCATTTTTGCCTTGGTGCTGGAAGACTGCTTTAGCTGCAAAGCAACTATAGGTGATTTTTCAGCTTACAGTACTAGATACCAACAAAATAGACTATTTTAGATCTGTCAGATTGCCCCCCCCCCCAAATTCCTTTGCAGATGATTCTTCAACCTGATCCATTGAGTAAGTTCTTCAAAGCTCTTTTTTAGCCTTATCACAAAACTGTGGTATCATTCACATTTGTGTATGAAAAAATGTAATGTGTAATTTTTATCTAAGGCTTCTTTTAGCCCCAGCGTTAATATTAACACCCATGTAAAAGTAGTGTTGGGAAGAGGCTGTACATTTAATTATTTGCTCTGATCTGAATGCAGGTTGGAACTCTGTTTTTAAGTACAGATGCATTCCTCTAAAGCCATCATACCACTAGGTTACCTTCCATTATTATGAGATCTTATGATAAATATATATTTTACAAAGCCCTGTGATATGCTGGTGAGTAGTTTGTAGAGCTTTTTTACTTACTATTATACACATAAGGCAGTCCCACTCTTCTTTGAGGTGTGCTGGAAGCAATGGCCATGGGTTGCAGCAAGGAATGTTTCAGCTAGATAAGGAAAAAACATCCTTTGTGGTGAGAAGTGTGATTTGTGGCATGGACACCAATGCCCAGAGGGGTGCTGGAATCACCATTCTTGGGTTGGTCAAAATCCAACCTGGAAAAGACTGTGAGCAAAATGACTCCTGCTTTGAAGCTATCACTGCTGTGGGAGGAGGGTCTCACCAGGTCACCTCCACAAGGCCTTACATCACAATTTTTTCTGCGATTCCATGAGATTTTATATCTATATACATACACATACACACACATAAAGGTGATGGAGAATGTATTGCCAAATGGTTTGCTATTGGCACAGCCTTTCAAGGTGTTAAACACACAGGTTAAGTGGGCCTGGGAAGAAGTGTCATTTCGCTGTAGGAAAAAAATAGAAGTAGCATCACACAGGAAATGCTTTGAAGTGGCAGCAAGGTGTCATGTGTTTGTCAGTTAGAGATAACAACATTTAGGCCTTGTGGGAATAGATTCCCTTTCCCCCTCCTCCCGCTCTGTTTTGCTTCTAGAGCCTGCTTTTGGCAGTGGAAAATGTCATTCTATACATCATGTAACACTCTGGTTGCGTTTCCTAAAATAGGATTCAGCTGAGGATACAGTCAGCATTTGAAACCAACTACTGTACATGGAGAGCAGGCATAAAAGACTTGTGCTGGAAAAGATGAACCCATTCCTATTTCATTTTCAGAGCGTGTTGGCAAGAGTTGCAATTGCTGACAATTTGGGGGCAGTTCCTGAGAAATCCAGCACTCAGTTGTCTTGCTCTGTTATTGCCACATCAACATTTACACAGTTTGTTTGTGCAAATGTGTTGTTAAATTGAAAGCATTTGTTTTAGATCAGTCCCATTTTATTTCAAAAGTGAAAGAAGATTTTTGGCATGTGTTTTGCAAAGCCATAGAAGTTTATGTCTAGGAGGCAAAGCAGCAGAAAAATGGGGGTATAGTGTGTCACAGACATGAAGAAGCTGTTTGTGCAATACATACAAAAGCCTGGGAATGAATAGAGAGTCTCTTGTCAGTAAGTTCATGACCACCTAAACCTCACTTGACTTCAAAAATTAAGTGTGGCACAAACTAGAACAGAGGGTGTGTTCATTACACCTATCCATTTGTCCACAGTTTTGAAAAGAGGGAGCAAGATGTGACTTTGGCATGAATATCATGTATTTTTTGTGTGTGTATTTGAAGTATGTAGAATATTGAGATACAGAAAACATCAGTGCAGGAAGTTTAGTTAGGCATGAATGAGCTTTCTTTGGAGATTTGCAGAGAATGGAATAACCTTTAATAAGCCTTGGGAAGGGAACCAAATCGGCTTCACCCTGAATCCTACAAAATTTCAACAGATGCATGACTTGGGCTACTTGAAAATATGCCAGATTTCTGGTGGAATTGTCCCACTGCTCATGTGTTTATTGTGAGCATGAGAAAAATTTTATGGTCTCGTGTTATTTAAGAAATATCTGTCTAATTGGCCTTGGAGGCCAACTCTGGTTGACTTCACAACACCCAGGATTCCACCTGACGTTAGGG
The DNA here is from genome assembly GCA_013397095.1 of Sterrhoptilus dennistouni. Lineage (NCBI taxonomy): Eukaryota > Metazoa > Chordata > Aves > Passeriformes > Zosteropidae > Sterrhoptilus > Sterrhoptilus dennistouni. The sequence goes on along the minus strand of VWZU01003154.1, from coordinate 950,677 downwards.
AATTTTAAACCAACCTATGTGATTTAGAGGTCTGAATTCTAGTGTGGGAAGCTGTGCTTTCTCAACTGTCTTTCCATTCTTCTTAAAAGATTTTTAAATTAGATTAGCTTTCATTTGCTGTTCTAACGAGTTGGAGAACACGATACATATAGGCCAGTCCTCGTGGTTGTGCAAAAGTTGTCCTGATTTAGTGATGCTCCTGATTAACAGCATAGTCAGTTTCCATGCCTTCTGTACAGACTGGGATCAATAATGATGCTACACAAGCACTGAACATAGAACAGTGAATAGGAATCCCAGCTTTTATTTTCATAAAAATAACCAAAATATCTGTGCAACGCCTATAAAGGCTTTTAACGACTTTGAAGTATAAGGCATGACACGTTGTTTTAATTTATATACAACAAACACCACGTTCCTAAAGTTGCTATTTGGGTTTTTTAAAAGATGAAACTGATGATAGCTGAAATGAAATGAAGTAAGTTTTATGCATGTTGCATTTTAACAAGTCTGCTGTCTCATTGGAATGCGCTGCCTTCTTGTGCTACATTTTATTTTTGGAATTTAATAAGGCGCCTGTCATATCTGCCTCAAGGCTAAAGAATATCATGAGGGAGAAATCCAAAGTACTGTCATGTTTGACTGACAGGGGGCCAATTTTAATTTTTTTATGGGAGGTGGCTGATATTAACAGGCTGTAGTGCTGAAGGTGCACTGCTCTACCATCTGCTTTAAACACCCTGTGTTGATGAGCCAGTAATGACGTTGCTCAGTGACATTTATCAGGTGAATTTGGCTCTGACACTCAGTAGAGGATTTTCATTAAAAAATTAATTCCGTGCATTTTACAGCGAGGCCCATTGTGATGATAGATTCTGGTACGGTGCCATGTGTCTCCAGAAGCTGTTCTAATTACCTGAGAAACTTGGGAAAGCAATAAACTACTACTTTCCATTTCTTGTGTGTACTCCCTTAGCATATAATTAACACACTGACTCACTTAGCTGAAATCTCTGAAGATCTATGTCTATGTGATGATTACTAGCTCTTCAAAGTAATAAGCAAATGCACCTCAGTGGCTCGGTGGTTGGATGGCAGCCTTTGTGAAGTGCAGTCTGATGGTGGCATTCCCTAAATGGTCACTGGAAAAGTGAGTAGGATACAGGAACAGTGGAAATGCTTCAACTTAGGGAAATGTTTTAACAACTTGCCCAACTTCCAAGAGAAGATCTGATAAAATATTCCATCAACCTCTTGAATCCAGGGAGAATAATAAAAAAAAATATTCACCAAAGCATTTTTTCAATATTTATTGCAACATTCTTTCGTCCTGGTTAACTTTATTTCTCATTAGCTAAGCATTAGGAAAAAAGTACTTTCTAAGAAATTAACTCAGATTCCTTAAGAAGCAGAATCCCTCAATTATATTTGGCATTTTACCTAGCATCTTTTCCTGTTCTTTGATGTGTCAGATCTGCATGTATCCTTCTCCACTTCAGAATGACTTTTCAGGTGACCTGGGAGGAACAAGTAACCTTACCTTAGGTTTTCAAGCCCCTACAAGTGCACCCTGGCAGGTGCGGGCTCTTCCACTGACAATCTTGGTAAAAGAGGGGCTTAATAAAACACAGTAAGAGGGTTGTGGCTCATTAATACTCGTCCCTGTTAAGCCAGTTTATTTTGCAGTGACTATTTGCTTTGAATCAAGGCTGACCACAAGTTCTCCTGAATTCATTGTAGCACATGATAAGGGAATTTGTGCCAAATTTATGTACCTAACTGCCCTCAGCCTGTGGCTAAAGTACCATACACAGAGCATTGCAGGTGCAGCATGAAGCCTACTAAGGACAGATTTACTCTATCATGGCATACGATTATATCACCTCAGATAATTGGGGACGTGATATCTGAGCAGAGCAGCTGAAGGAACAACTGCACTGAGAAAACAGATCAGGCAGATTGCATAGCATTATGCTGCTGATCATCAAAATACTTAAGAACAGCTTAATGCAAACCAGGTGAGTTGCCCATTAATGTCTCTGGAGATGATTTGATTAGCCCTTTCATCAAGTCAGATGATTTTAGATTACAAACATTCTATATGAAGTATTAAGCTTTTTTTTTAGTAATCTCTTGTGTTTTATAGTGATTGGAGAGGTTTATTATTTAGAAACAGATGATAAAATTCTTATCAGCAGTTTTACAGAAAATTTGTAAGGAGTTCTCAAACAGATTTCTCAACCTTCTGGAGGGAGGAAGTGTGTTAATTCGGATATTCTGCAGTGTTTCTCTGTCCTTCTGTTACACAGCAATACTTCTTTATTGTCTGGTTTAGTAACATGAGTATTTGCAAGTGTATTTGGCTCAGCAACTCATTTGGTGAAGACCTGATGATAGCCTATACCTGGCTTGGGAAGACATGCTAGTGAGAGAGGGAGAAAAACAATACTCAATTAGTGGCAGTCTTGAAAGAAGTAATTTTGTGACCTTTAGAGAAAGGACTGTTTGGGGGGCATTTTCACAGCAGGCAAGTGCCCTGTGCCCTGGCTCCCTCCCTCCCTGAAGTGAAACCAGCCCAAGGAGAGTGCTGGATAGCTGGGAGATGGCATAAGGCAGAACGGGCTCGCTCAAATGCAGCATATCCTTTGGACATATTCAGTTTTCAACCCTTCCTTCCCCTGCCCTTCCCAAGTGGTGCTTTTTCCAGCTGACTGCCCTGTCCCAGTGTTGGTGCAGCTGTCACCTCTGGCCCTGGTGCTGGTGGTGCAGGCAGAGTTAAATCAGCGTATGGCTCTGCCTGCTGCTGAGCTCAGCCAGCTCACTCCCAACCTGAGCAGATGGTTGTGCTGCTCAGCCTTCAGAGACAGCCTCTTTCTCTTCTAAGAGCAAATTAACCCATGGCTGGAGGCTCGTGGAAATGTGTGTGTGTGGGGGGGGTTTGCTGGCTTTTTTGTTTCTTGCTTGTTTTCCCACATAAAGGTCTGCGGGGCCTAAACAGGAGTCTGTCACTGTGAAATTTTAGCACAATAGTAGAAGACTGTCACAACAAGAACTGTAATTTAAATATTAGTGTAAACCCTAAGCAAACCTGAGAGATTTTGTTGTTGTTGTTCATTTTGAACTGTTTCCTGTTACTCATCTACCTCTCAAGACTCCGATGGTTTCACGTTTGCAGCATACTGGGGAGAATGTCATTGTTCTTTACAGGAAAGCATCTTTAAACCCATAAGGGTTTTTTAATCCCTAGCTACTGGTCATGAGTGAAAAACCATGACACAGAGTATTTCTTGCTTGACTGGGTCCTTCATTTAAAAGGAAAAAAAAAAAAACACAAATGCAAAACTCACCTCTGCTAATGGGATGGTTTCTTGCCTTTTTCCTCACACCTTGTGAGGAAACATCTAGGACATCCTAAGCCTTTTTGACAAAATCTGAATTAATTGCTGTTCATTTCAGCCACACTTCTGTAATGATTTCATACTTGTAGAAACAGGAAGGTAGTTTAGGTGCATCCCTAGAGTTCTGCAGTTGGAGTTGAGGAAGAGAAAAATTACAGTCCTGAAAGAAAAAATTGTGAAGTGGGTGCCTTCCTCTTCTTCTCCCCCCTCTCCCTCATTTTCTTTTCCCTGCTTATTTTCTCTGTGAGTATACACCATCAGCAGCTGGCTGAGACCAGATCTTCAAAAGAACAAGGATTCTGAGGAGAAGAAAGGGCCAGAGAAATAGAAGGAAGGAATACATTTTCCTTTGATCAGGAGAGAGCATATCTGAGTTAGCAGAAATCCTTCCATGGTCGTCAGCAGGTTAATGCAAGAACTAACGATTTTATTATATTAGTAGTTGAAGCAGTGGTGTTGCAATCATATAAAGTATATTAGGGCTTTAAAACTATTTTCATCAGGCCAGGACTATCTGTTTTTCTGTGTCTATTTTTTCAGCATTTTCAGCTGTTGAAGTGAAGGATGCTTCCTTCCCTTTTCAGCTATGTATCTTTTATGATCTTGAACTTTGAAAGAAATCTCGTGAGTGGCTTAAAACCTGGTGTTTCTGCAACAAAAAATCAACAAACCATTAGCTCTGCTGCTCAGGTTTTGTATCCTTCACTTGGTAGGGCTTTATAATGGTGTCAGAGGGTACAAATATGCATGAAGAGAGGCAAAAAAAGTCCTGCTTTAGTCCAAAGGTGATCATGCCATTGTCAAGGGATTACAGGAGAAGGGACAGAGTGCCCTTAATGGAGCAGCAGGGTCCAGAGGAACACCTTGTGCAGCGCTCTGCTGCGTAGTGGAAAAAAAATTGCACAAAGTAGAGGAATTGCACAAGAGACACGATTTTATAAGAACAGCAAGGAATTATGTAGGCTTTACAGTTTGGCATGACTGCTCATGACAGTTTGTGGGGTGAAGCATCCATCCCATTTGGATTTGGAAGCACCTAGGTGAATGTTAGTTTGTGTTTGGACACAGCAGAGAGAACTCTCTTGTGTACTGACTTATGCAAAAAGCAGCACTTTGGCTTCAATGAGTGAGTACTTTTTGATTCCCTCTTTTTTCCCCTTAGGATGCAAAAGAATAGAAGATTGTTAGCAGAGATAATAAGCTACACAGTAGTACTAGGAAGAGTGCACTGAATAAATAAAGGCTGCTCTAGATGCTGAGAGTGCTGTGTAAAAAATGTAATGTTCTCGCTGAAATGCGATGTCTCTCTGGGTGAAGCAGGCAGACTAACCAGATGCACTTATCAGACACTGCTGCCAACAATTTGCTTGTTTTCTTTTCTCTACGTGCTGAAAGATGTAATTCTTAATGGTTAACGATTCTAGTGACATGTATCCTTTTCTCCTTTTTCTTTTTTTTTTGCCTCCCACAGTTCCTTTTGTTTTCTTAATTCCAGTTGTGTAACTTTATTGATCTACAAATCAAGCCACAACTTTTTCCCCTTCAATAAGTAGATAGGAAATGAATGGAAAGGCCCTGAAAAGACAAATATTTGACAAGGCAAACCGATTGGTGTTTACACCAGGGAAGCTGAGGTTGCACTGGTACCTCATTGTTCAGTTCTCTTCACAGGAAATATGTCCAGATTAGACTCCATGGATTCAGAATTGTGATTGATAGAAGGGGTGTAACCTCTAATGTTAATGTTTTCCTGGCCTTTTTTTGCCATGATGCTTCAATAACTTCTGGCTGTGTTTTCTACATTAGGGCTGAAGTTAAGGGATAAAAATATTACAGAGAAATTTTTGTAACACCTCAAAAAGTTAATGCCTTTTCCATTAAAATCCTGATGTGCTCAGGAAGAAGAGTAGTGTTATTAACTTGGTCATGTCAGCATGGTATTACACCTTTTTTATCTTCATCAGGGTGACTATCTTGTAGATATGAGGCATATGTATACAATTTAGTAGGAGTTTTGTCTCTATACTATGCACCATATGAAATCACTGTCCTGTGAAGTTCTGCTGCATTTAAATGCTCCTGAGTAGAATTCCAAAACCAAAACTAGTCTGTCCTTTTTGAACTACCATGTTCTGCAACACCTAATGAGGAACTTTTTCTAGTTAAGCCAATTTTCAGCATTTTCTGGCATGGCTGATTTACATCTAAATAAAAAAGGCTCAAAAATTTAATAGAGTTAATGTCATGGCATTTAAGTAATAGTATCATGATGTTACTTAAATTTATAAGCAAAAAGTAAATACACCCTCAACTAGGGAAATAAGGAAATAAGTTTTACTGTGCTTTTTATAAAATTGATAATTTCAGAGACTAAAAGGGATAACAAATCACCCAAAATAAAGAGGTCTCATCTTCTTTGGTATAAGAAAGTCCATTTGCCTCTCTCATTTCATAACTGAAACCTGTGTTCAGCTTCTCTTCAACATTGAGAATGCCCAAGTATTTTTCATCTTTAAATAGAATGATCCCAATTTACAGCTCTTGAGGTCTGCAGATACTTTGTGAGATAAATTTGCTGCTGTCTGTTGTGCAAGCAAGTACAAATGTACACTTAGACAGAGATGGGTTGGGAGCTTGTTTTTATCTATAAAAACCAATGATGCTTGATCACATCAAAAAGACTGAATCTTTGGTTTATTCCCCTTTGTTTTTGTGTGCCAGAGTTCTGTTTTCAAGCAGCTCGAGGGTGTGGCTGCCCTCTCTTCAGTTGTGTCATGTGTGGACTTTTCTCCCTGCCATACATTTTCCTTTATGATCTAGATGAAAGTCAAAATACTTGGAAAAAAGTGTACATTTCAAACTGAAAAGGGATCACCAGCCTACTTGCTAGCAGACACCTAGGTATTGGCAGGCAAAACTAGGATACTATTGTCATTTATTAAAAAAGCTAGAGGCTGTGACTTCTTGCTTTGAAAGCACATACAAAACTATAGGTATAATTTGTTTTGTTTTGTTTTCCAATGTTATTTGCTCTTAGAAATAAAGAGTCTCACCCTGCAAAAATAGGATCCTGGATTTGCAAATGAGTAGGTGGATGTGTGTTAATAAACTTGACAGCACTCTATTCATGGAAATCTGTTACTTTGTGTTTAGCTTTGGCATCACTCTTTCGAGTGCCAAAGAGACTCTTGTTTGACCTCTGCCTCTGCCCTTCCAGAGGCAGCACTTACAGAAACATGTGGAATAACAGCTGGTAGTGGCTGCAAAATCCAGGTGCAGATGTCAGGAACACATTTTTCCAGCTGTGCCATCTAGACGTTTTCTTTTTTTGTGCCTAGCTGTCTTCACTTCTGGCTTTGCTGGACAGGGGAGCAGCCCATGGGATGCTTGCTGGGCCAAACTCCTTAAGACAATCCCTTCTCATCCTTGATGTTTTTTGTGTTGAATCACTTAAGTGAGAGTGATTTAACTCCATTTATGCTTCATTTGAAAAAAAGAAAACAGTTGGTCTTGAAATTTGGGAATGCCACTGGGCATGTTAAATATTACATAAACACTGTCTGCTCTAGATTTTTTGCTCTGAAGATAATTTATAGGTCAGAAATAAAGTTACTATCTTCTTGTCTCAAAGCACTTCACATAGTTGTATTATTTTATCTCTTTATTATTTGATAGTACCTCTGAAGTTTTTCCCAGAGCGGGTGGCAAGTGTTAGGTGAGAAGAATAAAGGTGTACTGGATTGTAAGTGAAAAGTTAAGTAGTGTATAAAAAAAACTTTCTTCTAATATGATAAAAAGTAATACTCATCAGTTTGTTCATGGGTAAGGTTCTTTAAAAATCCCCAAGAACAAACAACAAAGGTGTGGTGGATTTCCTGTAGTTTTAATAGCTTTCTAATTTTTCCCCTACTATGCTGAGGGATGTAGTTTTAATGTACATAAATTGCTTCAAAATTAAACAGGCTTCTATGACATGGAATTGTAAAATGCCCAAAAATTCAGTGTTATAGTACAAGTGTGCCCTGTCAAGAAAATACGTAATTGGGAGGGCTGGACCAATTTGAGGATTAGAAGTGATAGAGGACTTGTCTCAGAGGAGAGATCTCTTTTAGAGCACTGGAAAGCTGCCTGAGTAACATGAGTTAACACAAGGTTATGTGTTGGCAAGCTATGCAGACCCAGGCCCTCTTGGAAACTTTATTAATAAAATACCAAAGCTGGCCGTGAGCAGAGCCTGGGTCCTCTTGGTTGGAGCCTGCCCCAGCCTCAGTGACAGGAAGGGAAAATTGGGGCTGGCACAGCTGCGGACAGAGGCGGCCGAGCCGTGTGAGGACAGGGAGCAGCCGGGCAGGGCTGTCTCAGCCTGCTCCCAGCCTGACCTGCAGGACACTAACTCGGGGTGACGAGCAGGTCACATCCTTCTGAAAACTCAGCAAGACATTCGATCCACAAGTTGTGCCGGGGGTGCCAATTAGCAGCAGCTGTACTGGTGGGCTGGGGATGTGGACAGCTGGGAGCTGGACCCTGACAGCCCTCTCCTGCCACGTGGAAGCAACAATTACAAAGGAGCACAGCAACTTTATGCTTTCTGGACGATTAATTTATGTTTATTTGTTTGTTTT
>VWZU01003154.1:925686-942650 GCA_013397095.1 Sterrhoptilus dennistouni | reverse complement strand
TTCTCTGCTTATTTCCATTCTGTTGTTTTCTTCACTGCAGTGCTGGTTGTGGAATCCCAGCACAGCATTCAGCATCATCCTCTCTAGCCTAGTCCTCATTATCTAAGAGGATGTGAAAACAGGCTAGACTAAGGAAGAAACTGGTAATCCTGCATGAACCACAGTAAAGCATGAGGAAATACTTCAGTCAAAAACTTCTGAACATATTTTTTGAAGTGTGAGCTGAGCCAATAATTGGGTTCAAATCCTGTTAACAATCTGAGAGCACTATTAAAATATCTGAAGTCATCTTCATGCTCAAAAGACAGAGCAAAGGCTGTAAGCTGAGTTACTCTCCCATCCTTAGACAAAGTGTGTCTAGGTCATGTTTTAGGAAGCTACTGTAGACAGGCTTCTTTTACTGTCTCCCTTCTCTTAAGTTGGAATTATTTTATCATTTCCTATGTGAGCAACTGGAAAGTCTGTTGTATAAAAAGGTGCCTAAGTCCTAATGACTAAGATTTTTCCCGAAACCTTTGCGTTTAAGATTTCAAAAGATTTTTAAAAAATCTTTGACACACTCTGAAGGTGTTCCATTTTCAAATGAATCTTTGACTAAAGTAAAAAGAACACTATCTCAAACATGTTTGTTTTCTCAAATAATGAGTAAAGGGAACTGGATCATCCAACTTGTTTTAGTCTCTGCAGCAATGTGGCTTAAAAATGAGACTTGAAATCTTGGAAGTGCTTCCTTTTGGAACTTGGCAATCACACATACAAAAAACCCCAGTAATAAGTAAAAAGTACATGTTACCTCATCTGTAGGAAACCTTATAAAGTGTGGCAGCTCCTTTATGTTGCTCTGATGCCAAAGAACACATTTCAGACTTCATCTTCTGTATGAGTAAGATTTGCAAAGAGTTTACTGGTGCTCAGTAAAATACTGTTTGTCTGGCTGGATTTGACTCAGACCCACTGAAATATAATGCTGTGAGGCTGCCCTGTGTAGTTTTCACTGCTTCAATCTTGTACAGTTTGTCTTTAGCTGGCAAAAATGTCATTGAACACCTTTTACAGGTACATTCACTAACTTTTGTAAAATGCACAGAGCAGCTCTGCTGTGGAAACAAGTCTTGCATGAGTAGGAATGACTGCAAGAAAGATGACCTTTTCATGTCTGCTTCAGCCTTCCAGAGTACCTGTGTTCAGGACTCAAAGGGAAGACCCCGTGGAGATGTAATATCCTCCAGAAAGCACTTTCTGTGTATGTGCTTATGTATCTCTATCTATACACAGAGCCATTAAGAAATTAGAATTTACATCCATAATCCTAACAGGAGACTTACATGCCCAGATGCTTCAGATGTTCACTCATCACATCACTTCTCTCTTATTTGAAGTAATTGGCCCAACTTCTATATGGTTTTATGATGGGACCTGGGAAGACATTAGCAAGTTTTTCAACATGCCAAGTCTTCTACTAAAAAAAATAAGCTTTTTTTCTAGGAGCTTGAAGGCAATAAAAGGTGTAAAGGTCTGTCTGCTGGCTCCTCATTGTAACCTTGCTGGTGGAGATGAAGTTCATTTCCATTTAAAAATACTGCCTATCTCAATTCACATTTGAATTTAGCTGCTTTAGCTAGGGAGGGTTAAAAAAATGCCTTCCATTTTTTTATGATGTGGGACACTATCACACTTCTGCAGTTAATATGAACATTAAAATGGTATTGCTTGTTTTTTTTTGAAGACTTTGTATGGAACAGCATTGTCTAACCAGTGTTCACATGACTGTTTTAAGTAAGTTAAGAAAGTTAAATCTGTCGCTAGTTGTATGTTTGTTAAAGGAGAGGTCTGCAGGTACATTTCACAGGGAAAAGTTATCATCCATAAATTAAAGAATGCTGAAAACCACTGGATGAGGATAGTGCACTTACATTTTCATTATCTTCTGCATCCAAGACAGAGACTGTAGCAAAGAAGGGACATAAAACAATGCTTGCAGCAAGATGATTTTTGAAAGTGTGGCTTTTGAGTAGTTATGTTATAAAGTGTTTGGTTTTCTGCTTTATTTGGTTAATGGCTGAAGTAATTTAATTTTCTTTTTAATTAAGGAGTATACTGTATGAAAATAAAGTATTTTGCTTATTACTGGTGTTGGTTTAATATAGTCTCAAACTGCACACAAGTTTTTTTCTAAGTTCATCCAGTCTATGGCATTCTTCTTGGTACGGTGTGATGATTAATACCAGATATCATGGAGATTGTGTTGTCCTGTAGAGAGCTGCTTGGGAGAATCTGATTGAAAATAGAAATTACATGTAGTTGACCAAACAGGGGTTATTAAAAGCTTTGTTTATCTAACATGGTTAGATAAAAGATGTGAAAGTTAATACCTCTCTGTTCAGTGATGCTATCCATCTCTCTTGGTACTGATAGGAAATAAAATCATCTGAAAAAGCAAAAATGCGACAGCATGTTAAAATTTGATCCAATAAGATTCATAAAAACTGAAACAAATTAGTAAAACTGAGGAAGTGCAACTCTGATTTTAAACATAGTCTGGTTTAGGAATGACGTACACAAACCTGTTAGATAGTTACTCTTAATTACCTTTGACCTCTAGGTAGTTAAGGAAGTGGCACAGGATAATTTTGGATTCAAAATAAGCTCTTTTGTACAGCTGATGACACCTAAAAGCCTGTTGATGTGTAGGTGTTGTCATTCCATTCTTCAGATATGTTAAGAGATCCAAAGTTGGGCTGTGATGTGAGTGGAAGTGTGAAAGGTGGAATTCCTTTGGCAGGCAGCAGTGTCACCATCGTTACCTGACAATACAGGATTGGGCATTTGTACAAATGCACACACAGAAAAATGAGGCTGTTAAAGCCCACTTCTGAAGCTCACATATTTCTACCTTATAACTTGCTGTGTCTCATTCTGGTAGGAGACTGTGTATGCTTGAGAAGCAAATAAGGCAGGCAGAACAAGCTGAGATATGTATGTTAGTACATCTGTCTGCAACAAAATCCCGTTGTGGGAAGCGCTAGACCAGTGTACGTGGATAAAGTGAATAATAATAGTAATAATAATAATAATAATAATAAAGTTTCATTGTAAATGGAGTGGTCCCTTCAGCTCATGCATTAGTGCTTGTGCTTCAGAAGACTAGTAATTTATTGATGCAGATGGCTATGTAAAGTGCATGCAATTTGTGAGGGGGCTTGACCCTTGACTGATGGGCCATATGTTGCAAAGCCCCAGAGGCATCATTTGACTGAGTTCTTTTCCTCTCTCTGTTTCTGCACCTATGGTCCTTGTTCAGTCACCAGATATTGAACTATAGACTTCCTAACTCCCCCAATAAATCTGCAACTAATGGCTCACGAAGGCCATAACTTAACCCTTTACATACAAAAGACCACATCATTCTGCATTGCATTTTTCACACACATTGAAATAAATAGTACATGACCTAGCCTAGTTGTCAAGGACCATGATGTCACAAAGTAGGACCACCTGCAGGTCTGTCATGGTGTGCATAAACCAAATCCACTTGGAGCATTCTCTAACTTTAATGTGTGTGTGACGTTATCAAGAGCTGTGCTCTAAATATACATGTGGATTGTAAAAATTACTGTCATATTTCCCAAATACCGCCAGTGAAACACAGCAAAGTACCTCATGTACCTAATGACTACCTTGTCTGCTACTCTTCCTGTATTCTAGCAGGGTTAACAGCAAGTTCTCCATGAGCTAGGCATGACTTCAGTTGCACAGAGGTTTGTCAGACAGTTATCCCTGTTGACAATCTCTCCATAATCTGGTAAAATGGATCAGCAGTTTTCTCTCACAGAAACTCCCTGAATGTACTCATTAATGTAGTCATGTGCAGTAAAATTACAGCTGCAATTCATTTCCCGCACTCTCCTTAAAGTGTACAGTGCTGCAATTGCTCCTCAGCTGGGCTGGCATGGGATTCTGCACTGGTGGCTGCAATAGGAGCTGTAGGCTCTTGTGCAGCAAAGTAGCCCTGTTAGACAGTCACTTATTGCCATTAAACTATTTTTATATAAGAAGCTGAGCAAGCTACACAAAGAAAGAAACAAGTCTGTGTGAGACAAGTACAGAAAGGCTGAAATTTTTCATTAGGTTAAAAAAATCTGAGGAAGAAAATCATCCTAGGTAAATAATGACTATTCCTCTCTCTCCGCAGAGTGGTGCTGGCTTAGCTGGGCAAACGTTTGGCTACAAGGGTGTGACTTTTCTAGGGAGAGCTGAGGCATTTTACACTATTTTTAGAAATTTCTTTTGCTGTGGCGTAGCTTTGTGTAGCAGTTTGGTGCAAGACACTTCTAATGATTCTCCTAAGTTTATTCTTGACAAAACTTACTGGATTTTGTGTGAATAAGAAGTGTGTCAGCACTCAGTTTTTATATACTTGTGTACTTAGAAAATGTATAAAAACTGTAGTTCATTTAGGTGGTCATTGTTCTGTAATTCAAAGCCTGTGTATAGGTGGTGCTTTTGTTTCATGCACATTATCTGGGGGGAGAAAATGGAAAAAAATACCAGAGCAATTTGGAGTTCTTCAGTGAATCTGAACTAGTTATTATGGTATATATTAAAAAAAGGGAGCTCACGGCAAGCTGATGCAAATGAACAAATTCATGCCTTCCTCTCTTAGAACTGCTTCCTTAGCAGTTTGTGATGTGAGGTAGTCAGAGAGCGAGGTTATTTCAGCACAAATCATGCGCATTAATCACGCACATTGTTGTTTTCAGTCACATGTGCTAAGGCCCGTAGGCTTGCCAGATTTATTCATATGGATCCTATTTCTGTGCTGTAGCCTCTGCACCATCGTTTTATTACAAGTCTTCAGGCTTGAAGTATTCCATGTAACCAGAAGCTAGTGATAAGCATTCCCTCCTGAGGTTATTATTTCACAATTAAAGTGATGATATTGAAAACATTGATGGCACTGGGATTTACAAGGGCAGAGGTCTTCACCATTGCCTGGAATACCAGAAGCAGTTGAAAACCTCATTTTTAAAATATCTTCCATGCATTAGTCCCCATGTAAGGGCCGTATATGTGTTTCAGTATATGTTCTGACTGAGTTGGGCCAGCCTATAATTTAATGTGCATTTTATTGAGCTTTGGTCAGAATTTCATCTGCATTTCAACTCCATTCTCCCAAGTGTGATTCTATATTGCACCCGGTTGTGTTTCTGTATTGGCCACTTGGTTCAGATTGAGTGGGCTTTGTTTCCTGAGTTTCCCCTCTCAAATCAGACGAACCCCATTTGAAAGAAAGAAAGCAGAACAACATAAAGAAATTATTTAATGTTTTACAGCTAAAACCAACTGACAAAACTATAGGGAAGTGTTCTGGTATCATGCAGATTGATTGCCTATCATATTACGGTAGTATTTCTGAAAAATGCAAGTGTCAACAAAAGTCTGGGACTGGCTGATGTGAAATATTAGGAGGTAGAGAAAGACATTTGTTCCCACTGATCATAAAAGAAGCTGTAAGAAAGCTGCCGGGAAGAAATTGTGTTAGTGAGCAGGCACACCGCTGAAAGCCATTACCCTGGTGAGTTCCAGGTGTCAGTTTGGATATTATCACTGCCGTGCTGCATGCAGTGAAATGTGCTGTCCTTGATGAGTTTGGGGTTTTGAGAGGCACTAACAGATTATCTTTTCTGTCAACCACAGTTCTGGCAACTGCTCAGTTTTCTGAGCTTTGGGCTGGGCATTAGAAATACTGGTTGAAAAAAATATATTCTTTTTATTTTTAGAGGCTTTATTTAGGCTAGATATGTTTATTGCATACTCCTCCCAAGTGAACGTAAATTAAGGGAACAGAAAAGATGGACCCAATTCCAGTTCAGGGTGGTGAGTTTTTAGTAGCTACTGCCCAGCTTTTTCAGCTTGGGTGTTGTGGTATGCAGCATTTGGATTGTTACACACCAGTCATTTGGACCACAGCCTGGAATTGTGCCACTTGTACTTGTCTGAGGAGGACAAAAACAAAACAAAACAAACAAAAAAACCCCACCTCCCCCAAAAAAAAACCCCAAACCCACCCAAACAACAAAAAAAAGTAGTTTGCACCAAAGTAGGCACTGGAAATTTTGAATTCTCTTCTTCCTTATGCCCCAGTATATACCATATAATCCTGAACAATTTGTTGTTCTTGGGAATGCCTCAGTTTTTAATGTGAGTTTTATTTAGTTTTATCACCTTGGTTGGTGAGGTTTGATGTCTACTTCTTCTCATCTCCTAAGCAGATATCCAAATGAACAAAAAAATCCCCACAAAATTGTGACATAGCAAAGTGTAGATCTAGAAATTTAGCTTATTGCTAATTGAAACACAGTCTGATAGAAGTGAGAGTTTGTTGTTTACTGATATAATAAAGCTTCACTTCAAAGTTTTATGCTTTGATGGGGTTTATTTATCTTTGGAGAAGGTAAAGAAGGAATAGGTCAACCTGCTCTATCCTGCAGCTTAAACCACTTTTACAATCAGATCAGCTGAATAATTGGGACAAAAAAAAATCAGAGAAGGGAATTTTCAGTTATGTGGTTTTAGATTTAGAGTTATTTCATTGATGCCATCATCAGTGTCTAAATCATACTGTCTAAAATCTGGCGTAGCTATCATCAAATTTTATGCGTTTTAAGGGAAGGGGACTATGTGAACAGATTTTGAAGCTGTGGTAGACAGATCATAAAATCAAAAGCTGCACCAGATCAATTTGTTTTAAGGGACTTTTTCAGTCAGAGTAGAAATCTAGTGTATGAAACAGGTTTTCTTAGTAAAACTGGTAAACCAAGGAGAGTAAAAAGATCTATCTTGCAGAATTATGATTTATTTTTGTTGTTCTTCATTTCCCATTATAGTTTATTCATGGTAAGCTTTTATCTTGAAGACACAGTAATTGAATTGGTGTTGAAGAGAAAGTTGACACACATAAATAAGAAAAGAAGGACAGCTTAGGTCTCTATATATTTCAGATGCATTTTCATTGTGGCCGAAGGCTCTAAAGACACTAATAGTAAATTTCAGCTACTTCCTTCAAGATTAATTTATTATACCATAATCTTTGTTTATGATACAGGCAGAATAGCTAAGTAATACCAAATAAATCAGAGTATTTTACCATTATAACGTGAAGCACTTTATTGTATTGTATTTTCTCTTCCACCATGAAATTTAGTGCACAATTTAGTGCACTTGAGATGCACATAATGAAAATAAGACTTCTCTGTTGGTAAAGTATACTAGGAAAAAACCCAAGTATTTACTTCCTTTACTGAGAGATGGTGAGGATTGTTTGGGGTTATTCTAACTGCAGTAATGATACCCCATGGTTTCTTCCTGAAAAGACATCTTCACATTTATGGACAAATTACCAGGGGCATCACCTGGGCTGTATTTGCTGACTCATGAGCTATTAAGTGCACTTAATGGGGTGACACTAATGTGGCCACTGCTAGGGCACTAGGGTTGATTGTGTTAATACTTCTGTATTTAAGCTTTATTTTAATTCAATGCACACAGCCTGATAGTCCTTGCCATTTGTTTCAAGAAGAATATGACTGAGGCCCATCATCTTCTTTTTCTCTGATTTCAGAGTCCCCTTTCTGCTGATTAGAGCAGAGATTTTAATCTTCATTTTCACTTGCAACAGCCAGAGCCATCTCAGTGGAATAGAAGGAATCTCAGGGGGACTGAGCAGGTTCTGCAAAGTTGTTATTTGTTGTTGCATGTTCTTTAACTTGGGCTACAACTCGCTTTTTTGTTAAAATACTGATAGGCCATAAACCCCCTACTGCTGTTCTCATCAATGCTGTGATGCTTGTGACAGTATAAATATGGAGAAGTTTGTTTTCCTTCATGATTTAGTCCCTTCCCAGTGTATTTTTCTTGGGTGAAATATAAAAGAAGAGTCCTCTGTGTATTTGTTTGTGTACTGGTTTCAAAACAGAGCCTTATCCCTAGACAGAAATTAATGTGTCAGGCATTACCCAGAAGAGTATTTGTAAGAAGCAGCTGAAGAACTAAGGGAACAGCAGAGTTGTGTAAAGCAAACAAAGGAACAGTCCATGATAAGCATATACTATATATATATACTTTCTAAGCATATAGTTCTGGGCTTTAGTTCTTTTTTTTTCTTTTGTCTTGTTTTTTGCTCATTTAATGAACTCATACATTCCCCTGCAGGTACCTTAAGGGAGCTTTTAATTTTTAGCTTTTTTTTAATTATTATTATTATTACTATTAATTAATTATAGCACTGATACAGGAGAAGGTAACTAATTTTGTTCTGAGTGAAAATGTTCCGCTTCTGCAAAGTGTTCTGCATTTTCAAGTTAGGCCATCATATAAATAGTTTTAAATAAGTTCTGAGGATGAGGGGAAGAAAGGAAGAACAACTGTTCTGGAGGTGCCTCCTCCAGAATATTATGAGTTTTTCTTCAGAGAATTAAAGTATTATGATAACAAAGAATAAGAGGCCATTTTCTTTGCTAATGTGTAGAAATGATGAAAGGAAAATTAGGAAAAGAGCTTAGTGCTTCTGTTGGGTTGGTATCCAGGTGATCTGTGCTTTGGGGAAAAGAGGTGAAGATTTCAGTGGTGGTCCTGCAATTATTTTTATTGTGCTGTCTTTTCAAGATCTCAGAAGAATGACCTGTAAAATGATTTGAAAGTCATAGCTAGAGGCAAGATACAAGCTCACAATAAAATGAAACAGAACGTTCCCTTGCTGGTGTTGTTGTTTGCCTTATGACTTGGCTGATAGAAGATGGGGCCATTCTGGATATTTTGCTTTAAGTGACCTTGAGGAAGCTGTGAAAGTTTTGCTCTAAGGTGCTGAAATTATACTGACTTTATTTGTGTTCTCTCTCTTGAAAAGAACAATGAAGTGCATATCCAGGTTTGTTATAAATTTCCTTTCCCATATAGATAAACTGAGGCACAGGCAGATTCACCTGCCAGTTTTTCAGATGGGGGGAAAAAAACCTCATATAAGGATTAAGAGTATGGAATCTCTCCCCTCTGCTTCTCTGTGTAAGCAGTGGATAGACCATGTTTACTGAAAGATTAAAAACTTCTAAATCCCTCCATTAAGAATGGCTGTGCAGTTTGTGTACAGTTATGTGAGTCAGATAAGTTATTTCATTGTTGACAAATTGCTTGCTGCCCTTAAAATAATCCTTTGTAATTTACCAAACAAAAAAGTTTGAAGATACTCAGTCATCAGTTTCCAAGTCTGTTTGCTTACCTAAGCACATATCCATAACCATTTTGTTGGATATTAAGTGGGAAATCTCAGAAGAATAAACTTCTCTGTGGGTATTTCTGATTTAATTTACATTTAAAATGAGCTGATTATCGTGTTGCATAGAATGGCTCTTTTCTCCATGTCTGTATTTTATGTGGGAATTGTGAAGTTAAACCAGAAGTTTTTAATTGCCATGCTTGTGTAGCACTAAAAGTAAAGCTTTCATTTCAGTTGAGGATATTTATTTCTAAATGGGCTCTGGAAAGGGAATTCTGTTTTATTTTTGTGATGCTGAAGAAAAAAAAATTACTTGCATTTAGGATAATCCACAGGCAATGATATTTTTGCATCGATACTAATGAAGTACAAAGGTTTGTGGTAACCACAGGATTACTAGTGAAAGCAAAAAATTGGCCTTCTGTAAGAAAAATCTCAAAAGTTACCTTGCCAAGGGTGTTCAGCAGAGAGCAATCCCTGCCAAATTGCACCTCGATATTTAGCGATACTTCTCATGTTTTGTTTGTGGTTCAGGTGGTGCTCCCTCAATGTTATACTCAAGTTTCTCTGTGCTATTCATGTTGTAAGCACCTGACTGCCACTTAACATTTCAAACTTTATACTGCACAATTAACCCAAAGTGTGAATTATGTAAATGGGGGGTTCCTGGAAATCCGTTGTTCTTGTACCTCGGCCATCTAATTAATCTCTAGTGAGCAAAGAAAGCAGTGGGACCATGTCTGAAATTGTACTGAACTGAGGGAAATGAGACACACTTTAGCAGCTCAGAAGACAGCTAAAACAGCTTGATAGAGGGAAAAGCAGCCACTTTGGGTGGTGGTTCAGCTGAGAAAGCAGAATCAGAGAACGGCAATTGATTCACTAACTATCACAGCACCAGCCCATTCAGGAGGCTCGTGGAGATCCCACTGCAGATCTGGATCAAAGGAGCTAAATTAAAGCCAGCTTCCTGGAAAGGACTGAAAGAGAAAAGTAGCATTAGGGAAAGCAGGAGGGCATCTGTATCTAAGAGGAGCATTGATTTTGAATTTTTCATCAGTCACGTGGATTTAAAATCAAATAACACACCTATTGTGGCTTTGGAATTCTGCATATGCCTTTATGACTCTCTTTGCAAATTGCAACATTCTCTTGCTGAACATGCTCTTCAATAACAGGTTCCTTATGCTGTGCACCCAGTTTATCATTTCTTCTCTGAAAATTGCAAGTAGTTCCTTATTCTAAATAAAGTGATGTACAGGGGTTGCTCTTCAGTAACAAAACCACCCAATTACATCAACTGTATCATCTGCTGTCCTAAGAAAGGAGAAATATCATGGTATCATGAATATCAATTATGTCATAACACGTGGTAAATGGCAAATTTTTAATGGGAGTCACATTATGCCTTAATGTGAGCCAATTTTACAGGGCATATAACTGTAAAATCTTTTACCTCTTTCCAAATAAATTGTCTCTTCTGTTTCATGAGCACCAGTGTGATAATAGCTCTTGCAGTGAAGATGGCAAAAGTGCAATTTTGTATTGAATAAATGTGTGTCTTAGGATTCTTTGAGAAGTTACATTTTATTTTTTTTCCCCGAAATTATTTTAATTTTTGCCAGTAATGTATTTTATTTTAGAGACAGTAATTTCAGACCATCTGTGTGGATTTTCCCAGACTTCAGCACATGCATATTAGAAAGTCTTTATAATGAAGAGATAAAAACGTTTTTATGCTAAGCTAGGCAAAACTGTGTTAACTGTTGAACTTGAGCTGTACAGTCATTCTATGAAAAATATAAATTTATTAAGACTGCATCAATTCTCTTGCTCACCTTTTTAATGTAACTGGTTTAATTTTGTCTTTGGTTTTAATTTAATCTTTTGAAAAGATGTTGTCAAGTCCAAAAATACAAGAATGTATTTTTAGCTTCCTTAAAACATACTGAGAATAACTGACAAGTCATCTTACCTGAATAAGAGTTGCATGGTTTCAGTGGAAAGCCAACCAGTGAAGCTTTAATTTTTGTGAACAGCCACCAATAGTTGAAAAATTATTAATAGCACTCCACTAATTCCATTTTCAGACACAAAGATGTATGTAAGAGTCTGAAAAAGGTGTGTTTTATTGCTGTCAAGTGATTTGGAGCTTGACGAATCTAGGAGTAGGTTGGACAGCTCCTGATAGGAAGCCATGGCAATAGAGGGATCCATGAGTATGCTGTGGCTCAATTGGATATTGTGTTTCATGTCCCCTGGGAAGATGGATTGTTAGCGGGAAAGACCTAGTGCCAATCTGGTCCTGGAAATAAAGAGAATTATTTGGGAAAGAAAATCAAACAGAGTTCAACAGTTACTTTTTGTTGCTCCTGAAACTGTTTGTGGTGGAGCATTTTCTTTTTTGGTCTTCTAGGAAGAAGCACACCTTTTGGGTTTTTGGATTTTTTTAAGGGGATGTATGCAGACTGCCAGTCTTTAGT
This sequence comes from Sterrhoptilus dennistouni, assembly GCA_013397095.1. Classification (NCBI taxonomy): domain Eukaryota; kingdom Metazoa; phylum Chordata; class Aves; order Passeriformes; family Zosteropidae; genus Sterrhoptilus; species Sterrhoptilus dennistouni. The sequence continues at coordinate 930,896 of VWZU01003154.1, read as the reverse complement.
TACTGAAGATATGTGTAAAAATCAGCCAAAGAAGAGAGAAGCATCACGTCTTTCTGTAACTATTAGAAACCTTTGTAGTGATTTGTGATTGAGACTTTTGCTTTTATCCCTTTAAGAAACTGATCAGTGTTAGTGGTAGGTAGAGAAACTAATGAAATAAAGTTGCTGTGTTCAGTTTGAAAGGGACTGTCACTGCCATAGGAAATCTATAGCTTGATGCATAAAAACTCAAGATGTTTCTCCATCTCTGGTATACTTGATCAGATGTAACCTGCTATTAAATTAGAATTCTTCAGGGTAAAGGCCTTGTGTACTGCAAAAAACTTAAATTTTACCAAAATATAATTAAAAGTGAATGAAAAAAGGTAAAACTGTTTTCATCCACTTTTGGTGTCTTATCAAGTATTTTGTTCTCTAAGAGAAAAGACTTCATTTTTTTTTAAATTATTTTCTTTTTACTTCAACTTCTTGCTGATACCAAAGAAAGTTGCCAGTTCTATGCAGGTCTAGCAAATTCTATCCTCATGTTTTATTGTTTGGAGAGTGTATATATAATGCCCAAGATTTTATACTTGTATGTGGAGGAACTTCTAAGGTAGGGCATTTCCATCTTGATTTTGAAGAAGTGGAAGTTTACTGCCTCTCCCTGTTTTGAGTTTTGATATTCGGAGAAAATAATGGTCTCCAGTATTACAGGAAGTGTTTTAATTTAATTAAAAAAAAATCTGTGCTGGTAAAAAGCTTGCAAGAATTAATTGGATCCCTTTTGCAGGGCGTGAGGAACTGGAACAGGTTTCTTAGAGAAGCTGTGGATGCTCCATCCATGGCAGAGTACAAGGCTGGGTTGGATGGAGATCTGAGCAACCTGGTCTAGTGGGAAGGGTTCTTGCCTATGGCAAAGGGCTGGAATTATGATTTTTAAGATCCTTTCCAATCCAAAGTGTTCTATGAGTCCTTGTTTATTTTTTGGGTAGAGCCATTCTTGTGCATACTTGCTTCTCATAGTGCATCACAGAATATGCAATTGCTCAGTAAAGGAAAATGTGGAGAGCTGAATGAGCTAAATCATACAATAAAGCTCTGCAACTGGGGGGAAAAAAACCCAAAAACAGACCTATAAAAAAAGAAAAAGTAATAAACCCATGTTCAGAACAGGCTGATAAGAATGAATTAAATCCTGTGGGAGTACTTGGAGAACTAGCAGAAGGCTTCAGAAAAACACTGATTTTGATTTGAACTCTGATGGAAATACCCAAAATTGGTATTGACTGTGTGATGGGTTAACAGAAGCAGATTTGGTGTGCAGATGTGTTATGACATAATTTCTTGCAGTAGCAGCAATCAGCACTGCACTCCACAGAGGCTGTACTGCTCCTGATTTGAAAACTTGCTCTATCATTCTGAGCCTGCCTGAAATCACAGGGGTCAGGAGTTTTCATGAGAGTAACCTTGAGGACAGCTGAAGAAAAAAGGCAATGGAAAGGAAAAACTCTCTTTCAGCAGAGTGGGACTTTACTGAACTGTAAAACAAACCAAAGGGTGAAATAGGAAGTTTAATATACAATAATATTGTATTTGGAAAGGAGACAATGCTAAATCAGGAAGCAGCACATCCAGCTAATTGATATGTACTACACATACTTAAGCATTTCATATTTGTGCTTACAAAAATACTTGGTGGGAAAAAAATAGTTGGATAAGTCAAAGAGCGTCAAAAGATTCATTGCCCGTGAAAAGAAAATCAGGTTTTATTGCTAATAGGATAATGAACCATCTGAAATGATTATATCTGTACAGTGTTTATTTTCTAGGCTTGTTTTCTTTCTTTTTTTCCCCTCACTCTACCTGTGACAAATTATCACACTGGTGCTGTGGTCTTGTTTTGTTTGCTTTACACTTGGTCTTGTTTTCCTTGCTTTACCTTCAGATTTTTCTTCATTATCTGCATTAGTCTGGATAAAAAAAAAATGGAGTTCAAACAGGACACGTGTGATTAAGTGTAAGTTTATGAACCAGATAACTAATATGCATAATCAACTATATTTAACAAGATCCAACATTTACTACATCATATTCTTATAATAACATATAATATGTGCATAGCAAAGGTTAGCATGTGGCTCTGTTCTCTGGTTTAACCATAACATGTATGCCCACATTTCCTGTAAATTGAGATGCGCTATGATTAAATTATTTAACTTATTCTTAATTCAATAACTCAAACACTGACAAAATTGGTACTTCATTCTTGACTAAATTGTAAATCAGATTCCACAAGCATGAGAAAGAGATTGCTATGGTTATGCAAGAAATTAACACTGGGGTTCAGTTTTTTAAATTAGATTTTCTTTAGATATAATCACAATTCTTCAAACTGCAAAATTTCACTGTCTTTGGCACTTTTTCACTGTTTGGTTGTAGGCTTTGAGTCTGCTAAAGGGTGATTGTTGTGTTGTAGGAAAGGACTGTAGGATGTAGAGAGTATATATTCAACCCAGCTGCCTAAAACTTCCTTGAGTGCCTATAAATTTAACTAAATTCCACTTGTGGTTCAGTATCAGTGTGGAAGTATTGCCTTGTAAACCCTGACCAACATTTGGGAATACCTTTGCTGATTTCAGTGCCCTGTATTTGTTAGTTATGTTTTCCCAGTTTGGTTCAAGGATGAGTTTAGACATTGCATTTTTGTTCCTCTTCTGTATCCAGTCATAGTTGAAAAAACACTAGAGGTTAAGGCAGCCACTAGAACCAAAAGAGTAAAGCAGTGAAAGAAAATTTGAAAATTTAAGAAGTACTGACACTGTGGGGCAACCATGAACAGCAGGTTTATTCTTTGTAATTTAGACACTTAAAGTCCATCTGTCTGGAGTTTGGATTGCACAACTGTCACACTAAAGGGCATTTTCCCATTTGCTGCTTTGCTCCCGGCCACCCAGGGATTTTCAGTTATTTTTAAAGAGGAGTGAGTGTGGAATTGACAGTGGGAAGAATGCAGGGATGATATTCTTTTCATCCTTCCCCTCCTCACCACCAAATCAAAGACAATTGTTCCACTATGGACTACTCATTGAATTGTCTTAAATCTGTACAGAGCACAAATGCAGGCAGAAGCTTCTAAAACCTTTCAGTTATTTTTGGCCTCTCCTATGAATTATAAAATTTACTTTTGATTGTGATAAGATCCTCCGGCATATATTTAAAAAACTCAAACTGGCTGATCAATTAATGTCAGGATGAATGTGTAGAATTACTCATTCAATATATGCACAGCCAAAAAGGTTTCAGTTTTTAGGATGCTGTCTTCTAGAAACATCACTGTGACAGATCTCTGAACTTGGTCTTGAAGGAAGTGTGTCATTTGAGCTGCTGAAGAATCCTTATTAGCTGCATAAAGCCTGCAAGAAAGAGTTAGGCAGGTCTAATTCCAGCTGAGAGAGAAGTCAACAACATATCCAATAGCTTATTATAAAACAGTGTGAAACGTAAGAGTTCTTTCAGGAACTTACCCAGTTTTGTAGTTCTCTGTTACGTGGTAGGGGTAATTTATTTTTTTTAATTGTATATTCAGTTTTTACTTCTGGGGTAAATCAGCATCTACTTTTTTTTATTTTTTTGAACCATCATCCTGATAATTCTTAAAATGTAGTTGGATTGCATTCAGCAGCTTTGTATTAAAACACTTAATGTGTGTATTTATTGAAAGAAATATGAAAATATCTGTGAATACTGTTTGGATGGAAAATTCAAGATGATTACCCTTTTTAACCATTCAAAAGGGCGTGAAAGAGCAAGAGAGATTTAAGGACTTCATTAATTGCTGTAGCGTGATGTTACAAGCCACCTGCACTTCAAAGAATTTACAGTGAAGCAGATGGATTGATGAATATGCCATCAAAGATTTGGAGAATGTTTGTTTTAAAAATAAACGGCTTTCTAAATCATTGGCAATCAAAACACACAATTTACAAAAATGTCACTGCTCTTTTTTTCTTGTATCCCGCATACTTTCGAAAACATGTCTTTGTCTTTGGGAGTGGGGTTCAGAGATGGTGTGTTTCATATGGAACAGATTTGAAACAATCTTCATGTCATAAGATTTCTATCTCTTGTGTGTAATGCATGTCTAATAACCAAGGGCAGGTCAGTGATTTTTTAATTTGGCTGTGTGGGTCCAGGACTTGTAGAGGTGCAGAATTATTCCTTTTGAGTAATCTGGCTAGACTGAGACAACAGGATACAGTATGAGCATAGATAACAAAATAATGTACAAAAAATATTCTCTTTTCAACATAAAGGATGCTAATCTCTGCCTTGGTCAGTGGCTTTATGATTAGTAAAGTCTTGCTCATCAAAGGACCCAGGAAACATGAGTCATGAAGTAAATATACTGCAGAGTTGTGGTTGACATCCTCAGTCCAGTCATTCTAATAGCAAAAGTGTTACTCTTTTTATGTGGTGGGGAGATTTTCATGCTCAGAACTAAATATGAGCTATTGGGGACAAAGCAAAGGAAAAATAATAAAATGTTCACCCTCTTTTGAGTGCTGACCTTGCTACATGTTCTATTTCTTCTAGAATAGGTTGACTCCTCAAAACTTTTTTTTCATGGCTAAACATGGGTTATATATCAGAAACTTGCTATTAAGTTACTTTTGGAGCTACTCACAGTGTAAATTTCACTTTTGTCATCTCCATTTCCTAAAACCATTATAAACAGCAGAACTCTGCTAATTTTTAAATCTATTTTGGTATCAATTTATACTGCTTGCTAGATGAGCTCTTTTGAGAGAAAAACTGAGATGCACATTCTCAATTTAAAAATAAATAAAATCTAATTCTGCAGCTTGATTAGATGTTGATTGCTCCACAAAGTTACCTTTCCTTGCAGAGGGAGAGTGTTTGAATAGCTCAACTTCAGTTAAAAGAAAGCAGAAATAAGTTTATTTTTTCAAATAGTAAAAATTATCTAAATCTATTAGAAAGAATAAAATGTTGAAAAGGAAATTAGGGACAACCTAATAAAGCTTTTAATATATAGTATAATATTTTCTGTGCAGATGCTTGGAACATTTGAAAATTGATATCAAGAGAAGAAAAAACAGTGGAGCAGGGGCATAAAAGACCCAGCACTTAAATTTAAATCTTTATTAATATTTAGTGTGAGATGCTTTAGGAACATCAATCAGTCTTCTTCCTTTTTTTTTTTTTTT
>VWZU01003154.1:903933-919562 GCA_013397095.1 Sterrhoptilus dennistouni | reverse complement strand
AAAAAAAAAAAAAAAAAAAGCCCCCTCAGTTCACAGCACAGAACAGTTAATAAATGTATGAAATGGTCAGCTATGGAAGGTAGTTGGGTCACTGCCAAGAAAACATTTAGGTAAATCTGCTTTAAGCTCCTTTGATAATTCAAGTGTAGATGTATTAATTAAATGAGGTTTTATAACACAGTTTGGTCTTCTTTATGATACAATATTTGTCCAGGTAAATGGTTGCTGAAAGAAGGGAAAAAAATCTGCCCTCACACTCCTTCCTTATCCAAGTTTAAATAACGTTTCCCCAGTTAGACCCATAAATTGTGTCCCTCATTAAGCACAGGAACCAACAATGCACATATGCCACCAGTGTCCACTTTCCTTCAGAGATTTAGAGTGATGAAAAGATAAAAGGTCTGCCTACCAGATGGAGCTTGTCAGATTAGCAATTGGAGCAGTGTAGAGAGCGCTGTCATATTGGGTTTTTTCTTTTCCTTTCCTTTTTTTTTCCTCGAGACACAAAGCAATCCCTTTATAACACATGTGCATATTTTTTGGGGTTTTTTTTTTTTTTTTTTTTTAGGGAGGAGAGGAAAAAAAGGCCTCAGCAGAAGGTTGCTGGTGGTTGTACCACGAGCAGAGTGGCCCTTGCCTTTGGGCACTTTCCTTATAATAAGGAACATTAGCAACCAGTGGCTCAGGAAAGGCAGAGTCAAATAAGTCTCTTGGGGACAAGTGGGCCACATGAAGTGAGAACCATTAGACAAAGCAATGAGATTACTGCTCCAGAAAGGGTTTACTACATGTATTACCACATAGATTTTACAGGGCTGCCAGCTCACTCAGCTTACAAATGTCAAACATGATTTAAAAGGTTATTATACTATCAAGAGAGAGGATGATTTTATATCACTGAAATTTCTATTTTATTCTGTTGCACCTACTGCATCTTGCAGAGTCCAATATAGCCAAATAACCTGCTTTTCTCTTTAATAAGTGTTTTATGGCCCTCAGATTGAAAAAAAACCCCACGTTTTCTCTTTATTTGTATTAGAAAATGTGTCTCTTATCATCACAAAACGTTGTCATATTGTGTGTAAATCAGATATTGAGAATTGGAAGACTTGTCTTTTAAACTGACCATATTTGTCTGTTATGTGTTGAAAAGGGCATCCTTAATTACTGTGAAATTGGAGTGATATGTTTTAAACACAATATGTGTTTTCTCAATACACTCTAAAGAGTAGGAGTGTTTAAATACAGAAACTCTAGGTACATTTATCTCTAGTTCAGTAAATTGCATGAAGGTTTTATTGTAACTGATTTTTAAAACAGAACCAAGGGGGAAAAAAGAAGGGGTTTTTTATTTTACACCCCCTGGGTATTTTTTTATAGCTTAACAGGGACTTCTGTGGGGCAGTATGTTTAATTGTATTTTATAGCCAGACATAATTTCAGGCAGCAGTTTCAGTATTAGCTACCCTGGTATCATATTTTGCTTCCCAATTAGAATTAAAATTGAAACTTATTGGTACTGGCTGGTTTGTACCTAGTTACTATATGGCTTCCAGCAGAGTTCCTAAATTACACAATGCAAAGCATTCTTACCTCAATTTTTTACCCCCCTAGGATCCATTGCAATACAGACTAGAAGCTGTTTTGTGTGATCTGGATATTTTAAACCTTTTATTTTTCTCCTTTCTCATTCCAGCCTCTTATTCCAGTTTCTCTAAAATAGCAATGATTTCTCTAGACTTGCTTTACAGATGTACAGATCATGTACAGATGTACAGTAAATGGAAATTTTTATTTATTTGTATAAATCTGTAAAATCTAAAGTTTCTAGATTCTAATCTTTGGCAGACTCCATGTACAGTAATGCATTGGAGCTCATGAAGAATGATGGCATTTGCTGGAGTTTTGGGGTGGGAGGTTTTACTCTTTGATAGTCACCTGATGCAGATTGTTTTTTGTCTTAGCCCTAAAGCATTCAATTTAATACCCTGGATTCATGCAGGTAGTATATGTGTATGTATCAAGATGAAATTAAAACATTTGGAGAAAGGTTACTGCTGAATCTCTGCATGGAAAGCAAGGCTGAATTGTTCCAAAATCAGCTGGTCTCTTGTCTTTGTTTCTTACTAGAAGTTTGAGAATCTTCTTGTTGCAGTGGGCAAAGTGCCAAAGTTAGAAAGGAAACAATCTGGAAAGAAACAAGAAAAAAATCACCACATTCCCCATAGAAGCAAGAAAGAGAAACAATTAATTTAAAGAAGAGTAACAATTGATCTTTCCCATCAACATTTTCCTACAAAAGTTATTAAAAGTATGTTTCAGTTTTTTAAACTAACTTTTTCAGACTCGTGGAGAGAAGTGTGTTTTCTTTACGAACAAATTGTTTTACATGATCCAAGATGTCAGTCCAAGGGGAAAAATCCATGTGCTTAATTCTTGTTAGAGCTTGATGCTTGATTATAACTGCTTTTAACAGCATAGGGCCCCCATGTGAGACATTCTATTTGAAGAACAAATGGAAATACTTTTCATAAGGATGGAATTTCAGTGTTGTTTGCATTTACCAACTTACAAGTGGATGTATTTTCCAAACTTCGTGCTTAAGAATCTTGTTGTTTCAAGGGAAAACACTGAATAAATGGTTTAAGTATTCTCAGAATACCAGAAGACCAAGACCATTGATTAAAAAAAGAAAAAAAAAAAGAAAAAGAAAAAAAAGGAGTAATTTGTGCAAACTATTAAAAAAAACCCCAACCCCCCCTTGATAATCTATCCTTCCTTCATATTCCCAAATAAAGTTGTGAGAAACACCCAATCATTCTCCCAAAGGAAGGGATGGAGCAGCAGGGTTACCTCAGTGGTGGTGATGCAGACTGTGCAGAGACTTCCTGAGCTCTCTTGGGAGAACATTTGTGTGCAATTCCACTGGAAGGAAAAAACAGTGACATTAGAAATGAGAACATGGCATGGAGGACCTTATTGCATTTTAGATGGTGTCACTAAATTGGAAACTATTTGATATTTTTCTGCTCTGTGTTTGGTTTTGGATGGGGGGAAAAGGGATTCTCTTGAATTTTTCTGCAAGGAAAAGAAAGTCAAGTAGAGTAGTCAGGTTCAAGTGCTTGGATATGGATGAAGATGCAACAGTGTCTGTTTAGTACATTTAAACAAACCCCTGTTTCCTGGTACTTTGTAGTTTTAACTGAATACCTAATCTGAGTGACTTGTAGCTGTTTGCATGACACTGGAGCCTGGCACCAGTTGAAACTCTTAGGTACTGCCACAACACAAACAATAAGGAGGAATTTGTTTGTCAGCTTTTCCTTTGTTTTTAATTGGATTTGTCAACCCTTTTTAGCTGGAATAGGCTTCCCTTTAGCTGGAATAATAACTTGTAGTTAGATAACTCTGTATGGTCAGTCATTGATGCAAGGTTTAGATTCTTCTGGGAAGACTGGTAACATTCATTGGTAACTGGAAGACTGGTAACCCACTTCTGCAAATTAAACTAAACTTTACTGTCTGTGTGTTCTGTTCTTTTTGAAATCAGTTTTTGTGCTTGTTTTGATCTATACATCTGTGCTGAATCACTGGGATATTTTTATATTTTTTTACATTACTAATGTAGTCTTTTAGCTCATATACAAAACCAAACCAAAGCAAACAAATGAAAAAAACCCAACCAAACTCCTATGGTCAGACCCTGATTCCACTGAAAGAATTCACAAAACTCTGACCAGCTCCAGCTGAGCTTGGCATTTTAACTCTCATGGTGAATCCCCACCACACCAGCCTCTGTGGTTAGGATGTTTTTGTGCTTTCTTGCCCCATCAACTCAGGTCCCTGGTTTCTTTAGCACCACTTTTTTACTGGTCAGTGCAGTCAACCAGTTCTGTAAAATGCTTTAATTTATAAGTTGCCTTTAAAGAAAGAAATAGCAATTGCTGTCAAGAATCCCTGTAAACAGCAAGGCATATGAGAATAGGTTAGTCCTTCTGAGAGTTTTTTGATGTTTGACACCTCTAGGTAGGAGATTAATGTGTGGTAGGTTCTCTGGGGGTTTCCATAGCTCCCTAATTTAGGGCTACTTTATAATGCATTCCTCTGTCTCTGCAAAGACAGGCAGGTAGAATTCAGTTTCCTAAATGTAGACACCTGCTGACATTTGGAATATCGCAGAATGCTATTCTCCAGTTGCTGATCCAGCAGCACAAGGACCTTTTGCAGATCCCCTTTGTCAGCCAGCCTTGTCCTCTGGAAATACCTCACTTGTCCAAGAACACTCACCCCATGTGCTGCCACCTGCATTTGGACCTCATATTTAGGAGTCCATAATGGGAAGCTTAATACCATTAATTACTTCGGTACCTTTTGGCAGAGCGGAAATCAAACAGCTGTATCAGGGAATCTCAACTGGTTTAGGAAAGCTCTTGTCATGAAGGGTGAGGTGAGATAAGAAAAATACAAGGACAACTTTCAGATTTGAAATGAAATTTGAAGAACTAATCATTAGGGGTCAGTGTATTGTCTTCTGCACTGACATTATCAGGTAGAGAGGGAAATATCAATATGGAACTTCCACTGGCATTTTTGTGTGCAACTTTTAAGTTTAGCTTAGCTTTAGAATTTTTTTGGAATTGTGAACATGAGAAAGGACTACAGAGAAGCCTGATGGGCTTTTTAGTTACAGGTGTACTGGAAACATTTCACAGTGGTCCAGAGAAAATCTTTTAGGTTTAGAGTGACTATTGAGAGGGAAACAAACAAACATTATTCCAGAAGGATACTGACATTGGAGAGAGCTCACGTAAAAATAGAACAAATTAAAGGGCTTAAAGATCCAATTAACTAAGGATGTTTAATTTGAAAAGTTTGGTGAAGTGATAACTAAGAGGGATCTCTTAATTGTCTGTAATTATGAATACTACTTTTTGCCAAGGAGAGAGTAATTAGCCTGGAGGAACTGGAAATAAAGTACACCTGCAGGATAAAGAGAATAAATGGACAAGTTAAGTCATACACTTCTCATGTCCTAATTGCTTGTGTTCTCTGCCCCTACTTAAAGTTCATATTTTCATTTCCAGGCTGTCAGAAAAGATGACTGTCAGGTTAGTATGTTAACCCTCCTTGCAGTTACAGCCACTGTCTATCTAGCACCCCTAAAAGGAAACACTTCCCACTTTTGCTTTCAGCGTCTGCCTTGTGCATCTCTAACCTAGATCCTGACCCTGAACATCTGACCACTGGGACTGAAGTTTGTAAAGCCCTTTCAACAGGGGGAAATAGGTGCCAAAGTAACTCAAAATATGGGACCTTTAGCTTTTATATCCCTGCTTGCTTGTCTTTGACTTCTATAAATGTCAATGCCCCATTTGTTTGGGATTTATTTCTCATTTCTGCCTCTGTAGTGCTTTCTATGCTGCTTTTCATGTATCTGTATCAAATTGGAGCTTGCAGAAAAGGCTTGGAAGGTTGTAAGAGGCAAGAGGAAAGCATGATTTCTGTTGGGAACATGGCAGGATGATGAGGGACGCAGTTAAACAATGTCAGCAGATCAACAGTGATTAGTTGAGTTGGTGTGATTCAGCTGTTACCTGCACTCAGCATTTCTCCCCATATGCCTGACTCCAGCATGCAGGGCTTTACAGATAAATTCAGAGGAATGCAGCAGTGATAGTCTTGCATTAGGAGGGGCAGAGTGTGTGAAGTACACCAAAATACGAAAAACCTTCAAAATCAGAAGCAATGTGGTCTGTTTGGTGCATATACTTATTTTTTTTTTTCATTACTCAAAGTGTATGATTCCAAGGACAGTTAGCTTTTTCTGCATAGCTGTACATTCCTCTCTGGAATGAAGGAAATAATAACGGTCAAATCTGAGTTTCACAGCTGCTCAGCCCATCAGATTTCAGTTGCTTTACATAGCTCACCATGTGTTCTCTTTTTCTGCCCTAAATTTGCTGAGCACATGAAGAGGGCTTCAAATCTTCTTGCAATCTTGGCTGAGTTACTTTTGGAAAGTTCCAGTAAACACTCATAATTACCTCATTCACTGTTTGTACTCAATACTTTGGTGTTATTCCTGTGTTTTCAAGCTAAAAAAATTAGGTCCCATGATGCAACCTAATGGCATTCATACATATGTTAAATATATTTTAATACAACATTATCTAAACTGGTAAATATATAAAATATGTTCTAATTATAAATTATTCATGAATGCATTTGAAAAAATGTCAACCTGTTATGAAATAGTTTCTTTGAAATCTTTTCTCTTGTCAAGAGTAGGGCAAGATAGCAAAATGTCACATTTGTCTAATGGGCCCAAGGAAAAAATCCTATGAAGTACAGTATGTGCTTGAATTTTTAAAGAAAGTGGAAGAAAAAAATCCAACTTTTGGCATAGCCAAGTGATGGGGTCTGTTACAGGGCTCTGTTCTTCTTTTACACCCAACCAGGGGGTTTTAAATAGGCCTTACTGGCAAAGAGAACCAGCAGGGTGAAGGAAAGCCATGGAGAACTCTGGCATCCTTTAGCTGAAACAAGATAAAATTCATAGAAAGCTTAACCATAATACTCGACCACGTGAACTATGTCTGGAAAATGATCATGGCTTCTCATTGTAGGCACAGGTGGTGTGTATTATAAGGGCAGGATCAGGCAGTCTTAGTGCATAAACTCTTTTAGCTGAAAATTCAGCTTAGGGAAAAAACAAAACAGGTGCCTTTTTAGAGTTTACAAGCTTCTTTTGGATGCGGAACTTTCAGAATAGTGCCTTTAAACTAAAGGCAGTGAGTGCTAATGTCAACAGGGCTTTAGCTGCTGAACATTTATAAAGCAGTTGTGAATTGTGTGGGCCAAGGGTAAAGAGAGGAGTTAGTCAGCAAGATGGGGAGGCTGCACAGCACTGCAGGCTGCCCTGTGTCCTCCTCCCAGCTCTAGGAAAGCAGCAGTGAAATACTTCACTGTTTATAATGATGAAGTGCTTGCCCAAGTCTCAGCAGGTCACCAGAAAAGAGGAGTAGCAGCACAGACCCACTTGATAGGTAGGAGAGCTCATCCAAGAATTCTGAGCCAGAAATTTGGAAGCCATGATGTACGTGACCCCTCTGAGGTGGTGCTGACAGATGAGTTGTAAAGGAAGGAGTACAATTGGTCATTAAGGTGCTGGGTTGAGCAGGAATATAGAAGAGCTGCTTTTGTAAATAAATCACTGTGTTTTGTTTAGACACTGTATTTTCTCTTCTTGAGTGAGCAATTACTGCTGGGCAACCGTAGCAGAAAGACTTGCAGATTTTAATTTCATACTAGGAAACAAAGAACAATACCCAGAACTCAGTTGTATGTAAAATAATGATTTCCCTTGATAGAAAGCACTGCACATAGACATAAGTCTTTGCTGGAACAGACTTGTCAGTATATCAGCCAGTATGGAAACTGTTTTTTCTTGAACAGAAGGAATGTAAAATACTGTCCCTGAAGAAGGCGTTTGTTTGTGATTGTTGGTTTGACACTACATCAAACTCACAGTAATATCTTTTCACAAGTAATACATACCATCCTTTGCCCATCAAACAAACAGGAAAGAAAGTACATTTCTTTTGCCTATTTAGTGGAGTGGAAAGTATTTTAAGTTGAAAAAGTGGCTAACATAGGATCATAATACCTAGACTTCACAACCAGTTATTACTGGGCAAGATCAGATCTTCATTTCAATCCACTGGGAAGTACTTTTCCATTTAAATAACCATCTATAATTTTTATGTATGGAGTCCAGTGGAAGAATAGAAGGTTTCTTTAAATGGCACTGTGGATTTTATGTGTGCTAACCGGCCAAAATGACTTCAGTCAAAGTTCAAAAGAGAAGACTGGAGTGTTAAGGAAGCAGCCATTATGTATGCTAAACTGCTTCTAAAGATAACAACAAAGTGATCTTTTCAAAGTCAGGGAAGGACAGCACATTTGCCACATGTATCACATCTCTTCTGTGGAATTTTACTTTTAAGGATTATCAGTGTTCAGATTCTTGTTATTATTAGTATTAAATACACATTTTTTTCTAAGGTAGTGGTTTCAGTTATTATTGCAGTTATTCATTAAATTATAAGAAGGAGCCTGTTTAACAGATATTTTTTTAATTTTCAGGCACATTCATGTTTAGGATGGGTGTTGCTTCTGCTGAGATGCTTTTGGCACTTTGGATTAGGATGGAAGTCTGAGATGGTGAATTTTATTTGGGTACTGAAAGGTACCAACAAACGTCCTGGTGTCCTGCCAAGTAACCTGTAAAAGCCAGGCATCAGGTACTGAATCATTACAGAATTCTTAAAACAATATTCATGGAAAGAAACTGCACAAGAATCTACAGTAAAATGGTGACATGATAGGTTAGACTGGCTTTATTCCCTTAGGTGCATTCACTTAGTTGCTAAGGAATTTTTTGAGTGAATTTGTGGAACTTTTATTGGACAACACTCAGATTTGAATCTACTTGCATGCGTATTTTATATATTCTACTTTGGAACCCAATATGGAAGATATATTAGAACAGATACAGGCATTTATATTTATATCTTTTATCAGGAATGGAGGCATGAGTTTGTCTCCCACTGCCTGTATGCTTTGTAACTATGTCAAAACTTAATTCTGAATTTAAGTCTGGATGTTTAGCTGGGGTCTCTCCAGACATGTGAATCTGTCAGAGGATATGGAGCATTTCATCTCACAATAGTCTTCAGGGTTATGACATTTAAGCAGTAAGCTTTTGGGGATAGAAAACTAGGACAGAGAGAAGGGAGAAGCTGCTCTGTGTCTGTCTATGCAATACCCTATGTTAATATAAAATCTTAGTTCTTCAGGCATTAAAATTCAGTTGAAAAATGTAAAGAATAGAAATTAAGTGTTGTTTGGTGTTTTTTCTTAACTTGATATGTTTTACAAAATACATCTCTTCATCTAAGCAAAGGAATTGTTACAGATTATTTAGAGTAAAAGGTGAACTAAAAAAAATCAGTAGGAATTTCTTAAAGGCCAACGTATTGTTTCTGGGATCATTTTATAGAGGAAAAAATTTTTCAGGTCCTTAAAATTGCTTCAATATCTACTGCGATTCTAAATATTATAGGAACACCAAAAATAATGCTTTCTGTGGTTAAATATGTTTATAAGTATGTGCATACATATATATGTAGCATACATATGCACACATGTATAGATGATAGATACGATATTTCTAAACCTAAGTGTTTGCTGGGTGGAGGATTTACTGTTCTGCTGCTTTGCAAGTTGGGAATTCCTGTGGGAAGCACTACGTCAATGAAGTTACAACTCCAGCTGGCCAAGGAAACCTTTTGCATATGGATCTTTTGGGGGTTTTACAGACCTTGGGAAGAGTGGGAGGGGAAAGAGGTGGTGGCTGTTCCTTTTGGCTTCTCCTGCCCCTGTTTCTGTGGCTCATGCACACCATTCCTTGGAGTTTCTCGCTTTCTCAGCTGTCAGAAGCTGGCAGGTTTGTGCAGGGTTTCCCCATACACCCTGGAACACACTTCCCTTTGACCCTGAGCCTACATTAATGCCAGTCAGGATGGCATTGCTGGGACTTGCTGGCTTGGAATAAGATGGGAGTCCCTGGAGCAGGAGGAGGATTCAGGAACAAATGCTTTACAGGAGAGTGACTGCCATATACTTTCATTAGACATTGTACAGCCATATGCAGCTATAAGCAGAGAAAGATACAGCTTTGAAATTAAATTGGCTCAGGCCTTCTGTCAGTGTTTAAAATGCAGGATCTCCTTTCTCCTTTGCATTTCTGTCAAACGTTTAGTTTTCTGCTGGCCAACTGTAAGCTGTGGTCCACCACACAAATACCTTTTCATGTGCATTTGGTACTAAAATAACTCCTGAAGGTGTCTGCCTGTGTCCAAAGACTTGCTCTGGTTGGAATTCAGAGCTTTTCTTCTGTGTTGATGTTTTGGGGTTTTTTTAGACAGTTGCTTCCTTCTTGGAGATTTGTGGCCTCTGAGCTCTGGCAGTCTTTTGAAAGCCTCTCACTTGGTAGGAAGGTCTGAAGGAGGCAAATTCAGTTTCTCAGGAAAGTATTGTAATAATTTAATCTAGAAGTTGTGGACAAGCACACTAGGAAAGCAAGCCTGAGTTGCAGTTCTTGAGGTAAAAAGTATCATTCACTTAAAGTTCCTTCTAACCTAGAAATGTGAGGGTTGCAATGCCGTCCTCACTGTATGGGACAAAGCCTGTTCAAGTCTTTCTGTCACTTTTAGTGGGCTTTAGATCAGATTTTCATAGTTACAGGTGTTCATCATAGCAGAAAGTACTGTAGTTCCTGAAAGAAAAGAGAGGTCTCAGGCAATATTCCCTTTCTGTACTTACAGCTGAATCAAGTATTCCTGTATTAAGAGTCAACATCATGTTCTGTTTTGATAATAGTACTAATGTCCATAACCTTTTGATGGTGGCCAAAAAATAGCATTTCATTTTTTTTCTTAATACAATCTCAAAAAGAGAGCACACCTGCTACCTGATACTTGTCATTTTTCCTCTTACAAGCAGAGGAAAAAAAAAATCCTTATGTTAATATTCTGAAGTCAGAAATGCTGAAATTTCTACTTTAAAAAATCCTAAAATACTGACTAGATAAATTAGTATTGCAGGCAAGAAAAATGTATGATTTCTGTTGCTATATGCTGTGGTTTGGGGGTTTATTTTCAGTGCCACAGACTATAGCATACTTCATTCATCTAAAAAAAAAAATAAAGCATTAAATTAAAAAAAACCAAAAAACCAAAAAAAAAAAAAAAAAACCCCCAAAAAAAAACACAAAAAAAAAAAAACAAAACCAAACAAACAAAACAAAACGAAAAAACACGCAAACAAACGAAAAAAACCAAAAACAAAACAAAAAAAAACAACAAACAAACAACAAAAAAAAAACCCAGAGCTAATCAAACCCCAAGATGAGGGTCTTTCTCCTTAACTATATGTGCATCTCTTATGGGTTTAGTGTGAGCTCCAACAAGCTACCACTGGGACCAATAGTGATAGACCTTTGTCATACTGCATTGAGGGTTTATTAAGAGCTTTGCCTGGTTTATTTGGCTTTTTGATGTTTATATGTAGCTTGATTCAGGATTCCACTTTTCTCCAGTGCTCATTAGTCGTAGTGGCCTTTCTAAACCAGGTCTTTTGGGACTGGTGGTGATTGTGACAGATGGGAGAGGAGCAGAATTGCTCTGGGATGCTGCTACTCGTTCTGTCTCTGTCCTTCTCTTGACTTCCTTCCTCTTATTTCAGAGCTGATGTTAGATTCCCATGCATTTGCCCCTGGAGAGACACAAATTACAGTAGTTACTTATGCAGCACTTCAGACTAGTTGTGAGAATAAACTCTCGTGCTTCCCTTTGTCAAATAGAAAGCAATTATGTTTTCCTTTTTTTACAATTGGATTTCTTTCTTCTCCTTGTAAAAGGTAATGCATTGAGAGTATTGAAGCCTAAAGACACAGCTTTGTAGAAAAGCATGTTACAGTTCAGCTAAAGCATTCTTCAGCTCCTTTCCTGGACTTATTTTTAATTAGACATGCTCTGATGGAGGAAAGTGGTATTTTAATTCTGCCCTCTAAAGGGCCGAGATTACTTACAGCAATATTCTCCTAATTTGTATGATCAATATAGCCTCCATACTTGCCTAGTACAAACGGGAATGGCATGTCACTGTCACTAAATCTGTGAAAAGAAAAAAGTGTTTCACTTAAAGAAGAAAAGCAAAACTCAGAGAAATTTTCGGCTGGGAAAAGGGAAGAAAGTGAGGAGGAAAAAAAATTGAGATGATGGGGAAGAATGGAAAGAAATAGAAGAGATATTAAGCTATATTATTTATATCCTTTTTTTTTTCCTCCTGGTTGGTAAGGTAAAACTTCAGCTCTTTAAGTCAATCCCAGTGTGGGAGATTTTTCTCAAGACACTGTAGAAAGCACAAAATCCCAGGATTTAGCATGAGAATGGCGCCTACTAATATTTCTATAAATTCCAACACTTGTTGAAAAAACTACTAGGGCATACCGGGGTAAAGTAGAAACACTTACAATACAATGTCACAATTGTTTGTGCCATTTATCACTTTAAACCCAATCCCATTTGTTGCTCTTTTGTTTGCCCAGCACTAAAGCCCAGATTTCTTTTTCTTTATTCAAAAAAAAAATGTCACCCAAGGAATACTGTGTTGCCTCCAGTCTTGCTGAGGTGCCAGGCACCTTCCTCCTCTTCTTACAAAGATTAATTGCCTCTTCAAACCCCTGTGCCTTTTGCCTTCAAAGCATTCTCCCTTTGATCCCTCTCCTCCTTAGCTGCCCATCATCACTGGACTCAGACTTGGGGAAGCCTAAACTGGATTTCCCTGTGTATTTGTGGAATTCACTGTTGAGGGGAGCAGCTTGCACATCCTCCATTGCTCATGGAGCATTATCGGATTAACTCTAATAGCGAGCTGCGGGGTATCCTGGAGAGGACCTTAGAAAAAATGGGAATATTTCTCTCATTTCAGGGTCAGTGCTCTGACTGTTTCAGTGTACTTTTTTCTTAGAGGAGAAATAAAGCATGCTTTTATGGTCTTTTATGGTTTTTAGGGAGTGATCACCTCAAACAAACTATTTTGATCAATGTACAGTGCTATGGTAGATGATCATAAATTCTTAAAAGTGAGTATTACATGTAAGCTACAAAAATGAAGGTAAATGAATTGCAAATACTAAATTGTACATATCCATTGGAAAATACAGTGCTATTTGCCCTTTTCTTACTTTGTATATAACCCAGGGACTCAAAATATTACTGGCTGTATTTAAAATGGAGTTGCAAAAGGTATTGTCTTATACTTAATTATAAAGCAAATCCTGCCTTCTGCTGCAGATGTAATCCCTTTTTCAAGCTAAATAAAAAGAAATGTTATAGTTCTTAGAGTCTTCAGGCCTTCCTCCATGTACTAGAATTTGTAAAACTGAAATTTTGCCGTGGTATGACTGAACTCAGATCTGGCTCCTTTTTTCTTTGTTAGATTTTTGGATTTGTTTTGCGTTGCAAGATGTTTCAAAAAGTTATTCAAGTGGAAGCAGGCATGTGCTGTGCACGCCACAGCATACAATTTTAATTTCATGGAGGGCAATGGGGTATTTTTGTTCTTTGCCAGGCCTTTTATGAACATGCTGCTAGATCCCCCATCTAATAGCACCTGCTGTGCTAGTGATGGGGATCTGTGTAATGGTATGTCTACCTTGGGAGATTATGGGAATGGTGAGGGCAGGGGACCAACAGGGAGGCCAATGTGTGTGTATACTTTCCAGATTCCTGGCTACGCCCCTGGCTAGATTGCAGTGATGAAAGTGCCCTGCTGTTAACACCGGAATATAGAAAGTGAGGATTAAAAACCAGCATATCCCTGCATGTTAATGACTGTTTTTTGTGGCAAAAAAAAAAAACCAATAACAGCCTCGAATAACAGCCTCTCTAAAGCACAGCCACAGAGCCCCGTTTGCCAGACTGGCAACCATTCCTTGGGCTTGGAAAGCCGTGCTATCCGTGCCAGCCTCCATCACCTTGGGTTTCAGGCAGTGCAGTGGGGTAGCTTTATGAATTTCACCTTACAGGGGACTAGTTATTAGGGCAGATGCAACCAGGGAGTTGACAACCTCCTACACGCATTGACTGGACTGACATTTGCTTAGCGGTAACAAGCTGCCATGGTGTGGTGCCATGGGGGCCCTTGGGCTTGATTTAAGAGTGCTGACACCAACTGCTTGTTATTTCGTGTTTTAGAGCTGTCAGGGAGGCAACTGATGTCAGCATAAAATTATTTGATAGCTCTAAATCATGAGTAAAGTATGAATCTATTGACAGCAATAAGCAAACAGTCAAATTGTTGAGCCCTTCAGTTGGGGGAGAATTGACAACGGGATGGTGAGCACACACTTACATGAGCAGGAAATGTGGCCGTAGCCCATCTGTGCCTTCATTCTGAAATCCATGTGGATGATTCAGATTTTTTAATATTGTGGTTCAACTGCTGCTGTTACTACCCAGCAGGTTTTCTAGGAAAATACTGCACTGCAATTTCCATTGTGTTCCCACTGAAGTTTTCATATGGTAAATTTGGTGGTGGTAATGTTTTCTTGTTGTACATGTAATCACAATTACATCTATATTTGCTAATGGCCTTCTTGAAAATTCTGTGCTGAGATGAGACTCTTGAAGTAGGAAGATACTATGGCTGTTATGCTCACAGTGAATATTTATGAAGCATACAGCATTTCAACCCCCAGAACTGTATCAGTTGCTTTACCTATGTCCCACTTAATTTTCTAAGATTTATTCTGGTGTAACTCCATTACCATACAGTAAATCAAACATGTAAGCGTCAATTATGGAGTAACACAAAAGATTTTTCTTTTTTTTTTTTTTTCAGTCTCTACAGTGTTTCTTTTTTTCTTTTCTATCCCACTGCCCTAAGCCCATCACATGGATTTTGGGAGCTTCTGATTCTCTAATTCTGTCCCAGTATATACCAATTGAAAGCATTTAGTTGTGATTAAAGCAGATTGAATGAGATAATCCCTCTGAATGAGCAGCTTCAAAAAGCTCAAACACAACTCTTTGGGGACATGAACTAACTCAACACAAGCTAATTCCTGCAGCATCTCCCATGTGATGTGCTAGGCACACTACTTGTTTCACTCACCAGAGTCCATTAGATTTTTTTTTTATTTTTTTTTTTGTCTAGAACTGAATTTTCATGTAAATTTTAGCAGTCATACAGCACGGAATGGTACAGTTCAGACTTCTTTAAAATGTGCGGTAGCATAAATATTTCTGTGTTAGAAGTGGAAGCAGATATTTCTAATGGAAGTAGTGATGCCATGAGTAAGTGACCCGCAGAGGAAGGGTAATAATATGCAAAGCATGGGAAATAGGATTGCTTCACTTTCAACTGGATAAAGCTTTGGTTAGACAGTATTCCCACTCTCCAAGCCCCACTGCCTGGCCTCATGCTTAACACTTTGCACTTTTTGCAAGTAACAGCAGAATGGTAGCCAAGATGTTGAAGCTGAGGCCTTCTAAGTGCAGCTGGAGTTGTAAATGTTGTAATGTTGACAGCTTTTTCCAGTGAAGTACTTTCAGTTAAGGTTGTAGCAGTTATTATTTGTATATATTTAAATTCCTTTCCTTAAACGTGTTATTTAAGAGGACCTAAATGCTGACATCTACAACTTCTGTAGGTATTAAAATATCTAATTTTTTTTTCATTTCACCTTTGAATTTTTGGAAGGGGTTTTATTTGCCAGGATCCACAGCTGATCCGATTGTGCTGGGCATGAGGCTACAGTGGAAAGGAATGTGATTGCTGTCCTCTACTGTTTGCTGTGAAGGACAGGCTCAGAATTACAATGTTTGGAAATATGAAATGCTTTATTAATGTACATGAACCAAATTCAGTCTTGACTGAACGGTCAGTGGAGTTCTGTCCTTAAAAGCAATGAAGTAATTGCTTCCTTCTGGTCTCCTCAAAAGTTGTAAGATTATTATTAATTTTTAGTTTGCATGAATTCATCTCCCGGTTCTTTTTTT
>VWZU01003154.1:820169-903906 GCA_013397095.1 Sterrhoptilus dennistouni | reverse complement strand
TTTTTTTTTTAAGCCTGTGTGTACTGATTTCTTTGTTTTCTTAGTGTTTTTTTAGAACTGAATGTAGTCTTGCCATGTAAGTGATGGTAGGGAGCTGCTCTTCAGAAATCTTACCTGGTTGGTTTTAATCCGAGGCAGGTGCAGAAAGTCAGCCTACCACCCGAGGCAAAAACTTAAGAGAAATGAGGGAGTTCCTCTACTTTCAGCATTTTAGGATAGATCAGAAGTGCTGTTCTTGAAAAGCAAATGTTGTGATTATCCATTACTGTCCTCTAGCTCCTGTTAAAGAGAGATGTTGGGCCATGGGAGCTTTGCTCCTTTCAGGAGGAACTAAATGAAAATGTGTGTTTCAGAAGAAACTCTAATGTGTTTCAGCAGCCTGTAAGCCTTCAGTTTGGTAGGACATTACATTCTTGGTGCCAAGCCCTTTATTCTGCACATCTACTCCTGTTATACTGCAACTCTTAAGACGAAGATGTGACATGGACTAAGGTGTCGTGAAACTATGAAAGGAGAAACAAAGTGACAATATGAGCTGTTTTCAACACATACAGGTTTCTGAGTGCTGAATAAAAACCACAGCCCCCCTGGTAATTGTTTATATATTTTTGAAATGATTCTGCCATGGCAAGAATATCTGTGATTGAAATTTAGAATACAATCACCACATAGTCTCTTTCAAGGACTTCTTTGCCACGCTAAATTTGGATTGGGGGAACAATTACAAGCTAAAAATTCGAAGCAATTGGAAAGATGCTTGGCACGTGCCCAGCTGGCAGTTCCTACATTGTGTTAGCTCAGCTCAGTCCCCAGCCCTAGAGAAGAGAGGTGGTTGCTGAGTCTGGGACAACTTACACATGTGGGAGATCATAAATATCTTGGCCAAGTGCCGCCTACCTCAGCCTTTTTACAGGACAGCTAATGCATTACTGCTGAGGCAAGTTCTGCTACATTTTGCTGTTGTTCACCAACAAAGGAGAAAAAAGGGATTAGCTTTAAAAGCTGTAACTGAAAATGAAGAGACTTTGATGTGCCTGAGCACATTGCTTTTTGCAATCTTTTGTACTAATTGGAGGGTTCCAGTCATGTGTTAAGTGTGCTGTGTGTCCAAATATAGCTTGCCAATTATTACCACCTGCAGTTGTAGTTAAATGGACACTTGATTTTGAATCTGGGGCTGACTTAGTGGACCTGTTTTCCTGCAGATCATACCCTAGAGCAGGAGATGGCTCCAGTCTTGTGTCGCTTAAGGAAAATGAAAATAATTATTTTCAAACAGGGAAGGAGTTGCTGAGACTTGATTGATACCAAGCTCCTTTTGCAACAGGAAAGCAAAGACTCAGAACTGGGGCCAGGCTTTCTTACTTTTGCTGATGAGGGAAGATAGAAGAAGCAGAGCAGCTGTAGCCACTTGAGCAAACCTGACTTCAGGATTCAGTGATAGAAAATGTTCATTATTCCTGACAATTTTGTCTTAACTTGAAGTCAGCTCTGACTCAGTACAAAACTCTTCATGGTTTTGAGGCAAATGTGGGAGTTAGGAAGAATGAAGAAGACGTGCATGGAAAAGGATTCTTTGAAAATGAGAAGCACCTTTGCTGTATCACTGATGCAAACCAGATAATAATTCCCATTACACAGCTGAACTAGCTGTGAGACAGGAATGAAGGGCTGTTTTATACAATTTCTCCCCTTTTTACTTAAAAAGCAGTTCCAATTCTCTGTCTTTATCTTTGGTATGTTTTTAAGCCATTAAATATTGGGATTACTTGTCACTTGGAATTATCAGGACTGTCCACATTTGGCTGACAATGGTCACTGTTTCAAAGACATTAGCACTTTTGCATTGGAGAAGATATTAACACTTTTACATTGGAATTTACCAGTAAGATTATCAGTAATTCAGATTTACCCGTAATTATAATTATAGGTCAGATGAATAGATGCATGGAGCAAGAGATGAAATACTGGGGGAACTGAGAGTGGGAATGGCCAGACAAAAAAAGAAAGGACAGCACTTGTCTGGATAGGAAGCAATTATCCATGTAACTACACGTATGACACTTTCACACTTATCTTTGGGTTTTGAAAAGAGTCTTGTTTGCTTTAGTGGCAAAATACTAGTATTTTTTTTTTTTAAATCAGTTACTGAATTGCCTAAGAATTGTCTATTCTTGGCCTCGACATGCTGAATTCAGTGCCTTTTTAGGCAAGGGATTAATCCTACACACATGGAGCATTCATCTATCACAAGCAAAAACGCCTTCAAAGTCTTAGGGAAATAAGGTTCCCTTACAAAAATTTCTTCTTTTATTTGTGTCAATATTTTATCTCTTCATGTAGTACAGATACTCTGGAAAGAAGGAAAACCAGGAATAGTGATTGTTGTTTTCGTGAGAGGCAGAATCATTGTCATTTGTCTCAGCCTGGGGACAGAACTCATAAATCTGTCAGGTTGGTCATTATCATTTCAAGACTGAAGGAAGATGAGGCAGGAATCAAAAGTCACTTGTTTTCACATAATGCATCTAGAAAAATTAAACTGCTGTGTCCAGACTGAAAGCCCTTCACTTTGTAGGAGGAATCTGGTACTATTCTTAGTCCCATGGGATACATGAACACAGTCAATTTGATTGGGGGGCAGAGTGGGTGGCTTTCTTTTGTTTTTAAAAAGTGTTTTGTGTTGTCCTCTGATGAAGTGCCATATGTTGGAGTAACCCAACTTTGGGCCTTCAACCAGCCTCTCCCAGCCCTGCTCTTTTTCCCCTGGTTATAACTGGGCTTCTGGAAGATAATTATTTTATTCAGGTGTCTATACTGAGGTGTGGTTATATCACCTTCCTGGCTTTTTAAGGTGGCATTTTGTTTTTATCATATGAAATTCAAAGGAAAGGACCTCTCTCTTCCATCACCACAATTTTTTTAATGTAATATATGAAAAGAGAGTTGCAGTTGTGGGAGTTTAATTAGGTGAAGCTATTGAATGTCACTAGGTAACTGTTTATTGAATTCTTGTCAATAACTGGACTGTAATATTACATGCATTTACCTGTAATATCTATCCTTGTAAAACTGAACTTTTTTATTATCATTTTTATTGTGTCAAGTTTTTTTGCCTGACAGATCTTGATAAAGGCTCTACATGCATTGTTTAGGGACAGGTTCTGTTTGAGGTTCCATTAATAATGGATATCATCCATCTGTCTCTCAAAAATGAATTTTCATGATCTCATTGTTTTGAATGTTATGGCTAAAGCTCACAGTTGTCATATGTAGGAAGAAGAATTTGCCTTAGTAGATTAGACCATTGGTCCATGAAATCAGGAATCCTGCCTTCACTGGCAGCCACTTCATTGCTGTACATATTAAGGACACTATTCTGATCATTCAGGATACAGAATTTTCTCTAATTTAAATGAAAAAAGCAGCATGATAGGGCTCTTTCATTTCCCTCCAGGATATTAGGGCGCATTCATGGAGACGCATCAGGGACAATGCCACATGCTGTGGATATCCTAAAGGGGGAAGGAGAAATCTGCAGAGGAGTACTGAACAGTGCAGGCTGTCATGTTCTACTTGTATTTTTCTTCATTTTTCTTTGAAATCTTTTAGTAATCGTGTAAGTGGCAGAAGCCCTTGGGCAGCTTTAACTTGTGTGGCAGCAGTTCAGCATTAGCCCAGTCTGTGTATTAGTGGCCTTGGCAGGATTACAGATACCATGTTTTCACCTGAATAAAAATGGTCCTCAGCAGTTTCGTCTTAGGCATGGTGTCTTCTCCAATGTCACATTGGCATGCTTAATTTTGGTTTCTGCCATGCTGATCATTTGGAAATGTGTCTGTTCTCTGTCTGTGGTAGGTGTGCTATGCTCTGCTTTTTGTATTAATACAGGGCTGACACAAGGTGCCTTGTGCTCCTATCTCCCTTCTCTCATTTTGGATGACATCACTTGGAAGGTTTTGCAGAAGTCACTTCATGTTCTCAAACTTTGGCTCTGCTGAAGTCAACAAAATCTTTATCATTTGCTTTTGCAGGGTTAGGTTAGGAAATGGGGAATTTTATCCCCTAAAGCAAGTTATTTCTGATGATTTTACTTAAGAATCATCCTCCAGCAAAACAGGACCTGACAGATCTCTCCAGAATTTCAAAGTCAAATTTTTTCTCTGGAAGCTGCAGATAACATGCTGTTTCCAGGTGGGGCAAGAGCTATCTCTGCGAGTGGTTGTGAAGGGAACGTTTGACAGACACTTTGCCCTTCTTCTCTTAACTTGTGTGTAATGATGAAAAACAATAGTCGCAAAATACCAATGGAAAGAAAAATATGTGGCAAACACTCATGGCATGTATACATTTTCATACCTGTTCCTAAAGGAAACTTTTTGGGTTTGAAAACCCTTCAAGTGGAGACCCTACAAGATACTGTCAGACTTGTTCATACCACAGACAGTGAATTACCTAAGGTCAAAAACAAGTGCCAGAGAAGCAGGCAAATTGGAAAGTCTGTGTAACTGATACATTTTCATTTATGTGTGATCTAGTTATTCATTTTAGATAAAGGAATGTTGCAGCAGGAAGGATGATCTGCATTTAAACTGTGACCATGGGCAGTATTTGTATTTTGCTCTTCTAGTAAAATGACAATAATCATATTTTTTAGATCAGAGAAATATTTTGTAAATAAGGATTATAACTTTTCTAGCACTAGGGTCTCAGTGACAACTTTGTTTAGTAGATAAACCACACAAATGAAGTGAGACTGAAATAATCAGAGATGCTCCTTTCTCTGAATGTTTTGTTTTGTGCTGTTGTCAACTATCCTGTTCCATTGACCTGTTTCATTTGAAGAACATTTTTAAATGCAGCTGTAACTCTGTGATTATTTCTTCTTTTTGATAGATTTAATGTGTGGGTAGCATTATTCCAAACCTGTACCTGGGAACTTCTTAGGAAAAGATATTAGAAAAGGGAAGGAAAATACTGCTCTTGTCAAGAATCAATTAAAGACAGTCTTCCTTTTCCTTCCTTCATTGGATTCAAAAAGTAGGGGTTTTTTTATTAGGACATCAGGTGATATATATCATTAGATTTACCTGCACTGATGAAAGGAATTATGACAGGCAATTTTGCTACTGAAGTCTCTGCAGAGATCACCTTCCACATGTCATCCCTGTGTAGTGATCTATACTTAATCTGCATTTTTTGACTTTTGGCCAAGTTGTGTAGGACTAGTAAAACATAGACATGAAGTGGACTAGTTAAACTTATACACTAAAAAAAACCACAAAAAACAACCAACCAAACAAAAAAATGTAATAACTTGGTGATTAATGTCCAAAAGCTTCTGAAAAATTAACAGCAGTGTAACATAAATTCAAATAGAAAACACCAGTGCTTTGTCAAGCAACATCAGAGCTCATACTGATGAAGTTTTCAGTAGCAAGTACTGCTGTACTCCTGTCGAGTGTCTGTGTGTGCATTTGAAGTATCAAAATTAGAGATATTACTTGCTTTGGATCAGAGGCTACGTTGGGCCCTGAGACTGCACTGACTTTTCTATATGGGTTCAGGGTAGGAAATAAGAGTGCCAGGTGATATTCCCATACCTGGAACTCCAGCTCGTTGCCTTGGAAATTGGCTTAACATTGAGAACTGCATCTACTCCATAACTGCTTGTCAATTGATTTGGCAACCTGAAGCTGGTTAGAACCTTTACAGTCAGTTTTGAGATACAACCATAGTCTGAAAAACACCCAAAACAAAACAATGAAACTCATTTTAAAATGAGAATTTGTATGAAAAAAGAGGACTTGGTATTGTTTCCTTTCAAGTATTATGGGTTTTTTTTCTCCTCTTCTCAACTTTGTTTTTGCAGTCTTCTGTATCTCTGATGTTTCTGATGGATCTTATCCTGATTTACTCCCGAGAAAGCCAGAACAGATTTTGGGTTACTGGGTAGAAGCTGTCCTTTGTTTGCCAGGTTCTCTGTAGCAAGGGGGTGATTTTGTTTGATTACCTGCCTTTTGCAGCACTGAGTTCTCAGCAGACAGCACGCCATCTCCCTGGGAGTGAAGAGGAATGGCCAAGGCAGGTATGTCTGAGCTCAGGCTCACTGTCACACCGAGTGGCGTGGCTGTCACTCCGCTCCTGGCTGCCACAAGTGACAGGTGACAGCCCCGGGGGCCTCGGCATGTTCCCCATCATATTCCAGGGGTGATCACTCAGCGCTGGAAAACCTAACCCAGTGATTAAATAAACATTGTTTCTTCCATTGTTCTCTACTGGCCAGGAATTAAATACGCTTGTAATGTATGGAAATGTGCATTTAATAAAAAGACTGCAAAGTTGCCATACCTTGGTGGGCCAAATGTGTAAATGAGAGAGTGGGAAATTTCAGTTTGTGGCCTCTTGCCTTAGGGAGTGTCTTTTAATGACTTGGTGTGATGCCTTTTACAGTTTATTGCTGATGACATTTTGAGGACACACACAGTTCATAGAACAAAGAACAATAAAGCTGAGGTATGTTCCTGGATGTGGTTTATATGCCCTCCAAGTTCTAGCAAACAGAAGTAAAGGGCTACTGTGTATTATTTTCCCTGAAGGTAAGGAAAAAAAAAAGTCTTTATTAAGGAGAATAATGTCAGCTGTGTGACAATAAATGGGTAGTAACCTAACACTAGCAGTTCATTTTAATAAATAAAGTATTATTCTATTTCTGATGTTATTTCTTTTTTTAAAAAATATTCCTATTTATAGCCTATGTTTTGTATTTTCTGATCTTTAAGATATCTTAGTGTTTCCAAATTGCCTGTCTATCGTATATACATATGTTTATGTATTAGAAAGTCACAGTGTCACTTATGCAGTGATCCTAACTTGGAGCTCAAATTAGTCCTAGATGCACTCCACCCTCAGGTTAGTGGGTGCCTGGAGAATACAGACAAAGACCTTGAGCTTGGCATATTTGCTTTTTCATGGGACAAGGATCCCAGGTGCTTTGGGAGGGAGCTGTTGTAGTCTCAGCTAGTCTGCATTTCCTCAGGACTTGCTTCTCAATCATATCATTTGTGCATCTCAGTCTTTGAAAAGGAAAGTGTTTTTACTGTCTCTCTAATGAAAAAATGGGAGTCCAGCTGGAATATATGTGGAAGTGTGTGTATATACAAGCACACATAATTTTCTATACATGAATCATCACAGGACAATATCTTTAGATTATCTGTAGATACAGTTTTAACAGAAATACAGCAAACATTCTGAAAGATACTGAGTAAATGAACTCTTGTGCTCACATTTGAGTCCTATCACACCTGCTACATTGTATGATATGTTCAAAAACTATTTGGATAATGCTGATATTTTAAAATAATTCTTTTGTATCTTCTTACTTTGTATACAGCTTCAGTTGCCTCTGACTTGAGCTTCTATTACAGCAGACTTGCCAGTGTCTGTTCCAAAGAATTTTGCCATTCTTTGTAATGGGTAGAAAAGGAGGTTGAAACCTAAATTTTTCTTCTGGTTTTGGTGTGATCAAGAACTGATGGTGGCAGTAGGCAACTACTGGAGGAGTATTTTCCAGCTTTGTCTGACTCAGTCACAACGGTAATGCCTAATCACCGGAACTGAGATTAATGTAGAATCCCTTCAATACAGTCATTGACTACTTGGCCAAACCCTATTTGTGTTAATAAAGGTTACAAATAGATTTCAAAATGTACCTCTGGTAACCTTCACAGCTGCTAGGTATATGTCATTTTTAATTGGGCAGGTATAAATATTCTGCTGTCCTAAACGTGAATGTCTGGTCCAAAGAGAAAATATAAAAAACTATCTTCAATTAAGTCATAAAGCAATTTAATGGAAAAAAAAGTGTGCTCCCACTGGTAATACTGTTTTCTTTCAAATTTTCTAATTTACCTTTGCCAAAGCCAATGACTCCCAGAGTCAGTCATAGAAAATGAGATGATTTCTGCTTGGAATTACTGTGTCCATAATGGTTTCACAAATCTTGCTGCTCTTCTACCTTTGTTTTCCCAACTTAACATGTGGTGAATTAGTTAGGACTGACATGGCAAACTGAGTACTGTGTTGGGAATTTTGTGTGATTACCCCCTACAGCAATTGTTAATAGTTAATATTTTATCCTGTTTGGTCTGTACATTTGGCTGCAATCCCCAGTAATGTTCAGTGTCACAACAGTTTCAGTAGCTGGGTTTATACTTTTGTTTAGGAGCTGCTCTTTGCTCCACTGTGCCCTGGCACCTCTGGAAGGAAAATGGCAGCAGCCAGTGCAGAGGAGGAGGCACTGCTTTCTTCTTCTCTCTTGGTGCAGCCTTTAAAGCAGAATATTCTGGCAATATGGAGAATTATGGTGGATATATTGAGCACATTTCTGTTCTGAGAGTTTCCATCCTTTGCAAAGTCTGATATTTTGGAAACTGCTCTGTTGCAGATTTAGAAGCCTATGCCAGGGAGGTGGGAGCTGGGATTTCACACAGATACAGAATTTAAAAGCATGTCATAAATGTATGATATCACAAATGCATTAATGAGGAGTTTGTTAAGAAGAGTGCTAGCATAGCCTCCATATCACAGCTGAATGTGGAGTAACAGGTTTAAAAGAATGTGTTTTAATTTGCTCATGGAAACTATAAGAGTATGAGAAAGCAAGGAAGGAAAGAATCAAAATGTTTATATTTATGGTGCAATATCATTTATCTCATACTTACTTTAATGGGAACCTGACAATGGATTTTGTCAGCATCTTCAGACAAGCTGAACAGTCATTAAAAATAACAGCAATCATAAACTCCATGTATTGCACCAGCTGCATTTCTCCAAGTTCTGTAACGAGGCACAGATTTTCTCGATGGGAGATGGGATCCTGCATCAAAGCCCCTTTCAGCAATCAAAAGTGGTAATTTGGTGTGGTTTCTTACAGTTTATTGCGCCACTTTTGGTTCAGATGGCAGAATGTCAGGACCTCAAAATAATTATTGCAACAAGTTTCGCTTGTTCCCTCCATAAGTGTATTTGCTGATCCTTCTCGTCACAAAGCATTAATTTCTAGAGGATCCTGATTATTTTTCCCATTTTCTCTCTCCATGATAATTTTTATTTTTGTTTCACTTCAGTTTTAGGGTTTTTTTTACTCAAGTCTCAGTTTGCTCTGTTAGTGTAATTTCTCTTGTTCCTGACAATCCTTTTAGTCATGGAAAATACGTAGGTAGACTTCTTATCGTGGACAAACCAGGGAATTTCAGTTGAGTGAAATAGAAAAGCTGACCAGCCACAGGCTAGCAGAAGGACTGTTCCAAAAATTAAAGGTTTAAATGTATAAGGTGCAGAAAGTGATGTAATAATTTTGAGATCAATCTAGTGAATTAGGAACCTCAAATCGTGCATTTTTACCATGTATCCCTGTGCATTTTGGGCATCACATCTCTCAGTGCTGTATTTTAAATTTGCTTCACAAATAATATTCCTTCCAAAGGTAAGGGTGGGGAAGGGGTGAGAGGAATTATAATGTATAGCTGCATATGTCCATAACAAGGATTTTCCCTCTTTCACAGATCAAGTCAAATTAGTCAAGTGGCCCTTTTCCAGTCAGCAAAGGCTGGCTGAACTGTAACCTCAGAGCATATATCCAAACAAATCAAATGGTTTGCATTATGCAATAAATCTATAGGTATTTGTTGAAATCTAATTCCACTGTCCTTGAAATGCTCCACTGAACTTTTAGGATTTTAATAACTTTTCATTATTAGGAATATTAATGTCTCTGTGTGGAAGGTGGAGTCTGGAGGGTTAATTTCTGTCCAGGTCAAAGATCAAGGGTTCAGTCAACTGTCATGAGAATATGAAAGGGAACAGTAGAGACCTCTGAATGACCCCCTTGAAAGCTGATAAACTTGCAAAAATGTTTAAGTCAGTAATTTTCTGTCAAAAACTAGAAAAGATAATGTAATTTTTCCCTGGGAAACAATGACAGCACCATTGGTTTCTCTGTGCATCTCTCCCTGGTGCTTAATCCTCGCTGAGGTATTACACAGGTTATCAGAGAAATGGAGGTACAAATGCAGTGTTCTTTGGCAATGAATGCCCTTTATTGCACTTTAAATGTGCACACAATAACCAGAAAGAAGGTAGTTTCATATATCTCCTGGTCCTCAGGAAAGCAGACACAGTTTCCTGAATATCTGGGCTGTGGATGGGCAGAATAATTTCCATAACAAACATTTTAAGTGTCATGTACATGACTGGAGGGAAGATGAAACTTCACCACTGACTTCAGCTGAGCTGTGGCTTTTTATACAAACCAAAAAGCCACAGCTTTGGGTGGTCTGTGACTGCCAAAAAAAATCAAAAGTCCACAAAACATGGTGCTTTTCTTGGTATTTGTAACCACTGTGGGAAAAGATAGAG
Organism: Sterrhoptilus dennistouni; assembly: GCA_013397095.1. Taxonomy (NCBI): domain Eukaryota; kingdom Metazoa; phylum Chordata; class Aves; order Passeriformes; family Zosteropidae; genus Sterrhoptilus; species Sterrhoptilus dennistouni. The sequence goes on along the minus strand of VWZU01003154.1, from coordinate 893,484 downwards.
AAAAAATACTGCTAAAGGATTCTAGGGAAAAAGTTGACTTGTTTTATTTTTTTTAGCCTGTCACAGGAATTCATAGAAAGAATAATTAGAAATATCATTCAAACCATGGGAAACATGGAATGTTAAGACTTTTTGTGGGAGATAAGTGTTTTCATATTAAAGTGTTGGGGTTTTTTTGTTGTTGTTTTGTAACAACAGTGTTTTCCAATTCAGGTAATTGTTGTCATTTTATCTTGGTGTTTTTAAAAGAAATGGGTGGTTATGAAAGAACATTTTGCTTCTTTGGCTTGTTTATTTTGTTTTTAAGAAAAGGAAGTTTATTGAAACTGTTTCCTGAGCATCAGCACATTCATAGTGATTCTTTGCTTTTTGTAAAACATGTGAGAGAATACATTGATGACTTGTGATGTGCACACATTAGAAGAGAATATAAAAGTCCACAATTAATAAAACCAATAGAATATAACATTTCCCCATCCCTACTTTGGTACCATCCCTGAATGATGAGATTACTGGAGGAAATTCTCTTTTCCTGATGCTTCCAGAGGTTGACCTCTCAGCTTCAAGGTTGCAGGCTGATATTTGGCACGTTATTAGGCATGGAGGAGCAAAGCACATTCCCCTTAATAATGCCTTTTGTTTGTGTTGTTCATGATAGCAAAGACTGAACTGCAGACAGACAATGGAGCAATATGAATACAAGGGCTCTCCCTTGATCTCCCCAATTAAATGAATTGAAGCAGCTTATATCTGTGTGACACATCTAAAGTGATCACCACACATCTCAGCTTAGAGGCTTCTGGGTAGGCTGAGTGTTTGAAATACATAAGCTGCAAAGGAGCTAAAATACTGTAAAGTAAAAGGAAACCTGGAGAAATGAAGTAACCCTTTTATCACAGGTATTGTTTTAAGGTCCATCTTTAATGCAGAATAAACTCAAATAGTCTTCCTTCTCACCTGCTTGAGTATTTGTTCCTCTAGTCTTGTAAATAAATTTTGACATGCATGAATCAATAATAAAATTTATTCAGTGCTGATTTTTGATGTCTTTTAAAAAGCACTTACTATAGGAAGAATGACAACAAAGCAAGGTGCTTTCTCTTTCATATATATGCTGGTAAAGTCAGCTATTTGATAGGTACCAAAGTTCATCCAAAATTTCTAATGACAACTCATATAAACTATATTAAATGGCTTTTTAGCATGTTGATCTACAAGATAAAATCTAATTTGACAAATATAAAGAGCAGGCCACACCTTGGAATGCATCAGAATCCAACTATGGGAAGCAGTGTAGTCACTGTAGCTTTCAAGTAGCCTGGCAAATGATCTTAGAAGTTCCTATGAAGGGATGCTCTTTGCAAATCAGTGTCTTCAGGTGTGATGTGGAACTCGTGTGTTTATTTAACTCAGAGATGAAGTTTGCTGGTTGGGATCATCACACCATATCTAAGAAGTGTTGTGGAAGGAAGAGGTGTGCCAGTAAAATTCCTTGGTTTGATTTCAGCTGACAAAGCAGTCACAGACACTCAGGATCATGCTTGTGGTCCAGTGGTTATTGCCATATTTTTATGACAATTATAGAAGCACAGAACATGCTGGGCTGGGAGGGGACCCATCAGAATCATCAAGTCCAACTCCTGGCCTGGCACAGGACACTCCAAGAATGTCAACCTTTACTTTTCCTACTGAGAAACCATTTCATTTAGCTCGTACTACTGTGGCTACACTTTATACCAGAGAACAGCTTTCCTTTTTGTAGCTGCACATCATGAATAACAGCTTTATTTGGTGCCAAATGAGATGCCCTGATTTGTGAGCTTTCCATAAACATATCTGAATTGTTCAATTTCCTTCTCATTCCATAATTTCCATCTTGGCCTTCTGCCTGCTGATATTCAGATAAAGAGTGCATTCAAGTCATTTACAAGGATGCTGTGAAACTGTTTGACTGTAGCCTGCTATCAAGCATAACAGGATTGTTCAAATTTTGTTTATGTGGCGTGTGAGTACCATTCAACATTTTCTTTTAACAGCTCCTTTAACAACCCACTTGCTGTAATGAATGGTAAGAGGAAAAAACCAGCATTAGCAGGTACCTGCTTAAATTAATATATTCTGTGTTCATGGCAGAGGGTAACAATGATTGTTATTTATAGGTTTGTTTTAGTACATTTTTCATTTGAGAAAAGGAGCAGGATAGCTTACTGTTTTCTTTTTTCTTCCTTTTCTTTCATGTCTTTTCCACGTGGTGACGTGTCCCTAACATGGATAACTGAACTGCTGTGCAAATTGCTTGAATTTGATATAACTTCCATAGGTAAGTGAACCCAAATTACTTGAAAAATATTTATTTTAAATTTAGAATGTAAAAGAATCTTAGTTAATTTCCAAAGAAACAATAAGAACATGTTTGGTATTGAATCCAGCAAACACCAAATTGGGCTGATGAAGGTTGGAATCAGCCTGGTTCTTCCTTCTCCCAAGGAAAAATGTATCTTGCCATATTTTGGCCTCAGTAATAGGATAAATGAAGCACCTGCTCAACTGCTTGCATTATAGAATCTATTTAATCTTCATAGATAAACATGAAGAAGGAGTTACAGTGGAAAAGGAAGTCTTTGAGAGTAAATTCCATACTCAGGGATTTGGAGGAAAAAAATTAAGAGAAACAATCTTGTCTTCAGCCACTAAATCACTGCAGTTCTTCAATATCAGTGGTGTTTGTATATGCTGACCTAGGAAACTCTTGGTAAGGAAGATGATTTGGAAGGGGCAGCAAAGCAAGGTTCAGGGATGTGAAAAACTGTTTTCTGAGGTCACTCCATCCAGTGGTTGAATATCCACTGGATACCACACTGACTGTTATTTACAGTAGTAAATATGACTGTAGGGATAACAGCAAATTGCTCTGTATGAGCATGTAAATACCCCCTAAGATTACTACAAGTTGAGGCAATTCTTGAGGTCCCCTTTCTAACATCAATAGCAGAAAGATGAGACTGCATAGATTAAAAATTATTAGTGCTGCACTTCACGCCACAGCCAACCAGTGGCAAGTTCTATAGTATGGTAATTAGTGTTACAGTGCTTAGAGATCTGGCTTTGGTGTGGGGTGGGTTGGTTGGTTGGTTTTTTATTTGGTTTTTCCCCTCCCTAAATATGAAGTTTCTGTGTATTTGTGTAGTTTTATTTTGGTTCTTGTAGAGGCAGGGAAAGAATGTTAGGGCTATCCATCTGGAGTTTGAACCTGAATGTGTACAGGAATCCTCATCTCAAGCCCAGGCTGTATCCTGTTTTTGCCATCTCAGGGCTCCTGACTGTCCCCAGCAGGAAAGACTGGGAGAGACCCTGGCATGCACTAGAAGTGTGACCTACCAGAAGAGCATGTGCATGCTCAGTTAAAACTGAGCTTAACTGATTGTTAAAACTGTATTTCTTTAACATTTCTTCACTGTTGCTGCCATTGATTAGCCGAGATCAAGGATTGCAATTCAAATACAGGAGCAGCAAGCTCTGGTGGTTCTCTCTTTTGTTCCCCAAACATAGAGTGTGGATATGTCCCCATGATGGCACTTAAAGCAACATTTCTGCAGCTGGAAAGCGTTCCTCTGCAATACACATATTGTAACAATCTCTTGAATTTTTTTAGACCACAGCAAGAAGGAAGAAGGGAAAATGCAGCAGTCCTGAGATTGTGGTCTCAAAAATAGCAGTGCTTGCTGTTGTTGCCAAGAGCAAAACTTGGCCTGTGATGTTGGAGGGTCTCTCAATTAGCACACTTACTGTACAGTATTTGCTTTGGCTGTTTCAGGAGGCAGCCAGCATTTGGCAGAACAGATATGTCAGTTTGCATTATTGCAATAGATGTTTGAGAGATGTTGGGAAGGAAGGGATGTACCCTGATAGGGAAAGCCAAGAAACTATGTAAAACCTGCTAGCTGTTAAGCAGGTGATTATTTTGCTGGTCCACTCTGCAATTTTTTTTTCTGTGTACTTGATATATGTAGACAGTAAAAAGAGTCAAGTGTATTGTACTCACCCAGGTACAGTGCAATTACTCCACTTTTTTTTCTCAGAAAGCCTGTGTTCAGACTGGAGTTGTTGCAGGGTTCACCAGGGAAGGAACAGCTGGCTTCTTTATTAGATTTTATGTCGTACATAAGGAGACCATGTTGCCCATTGTCAGAGCGTAAAAGAAAATGAAAGCTCTGGGCATCATTAAAATCTTGGAAGTGTAGTATGTGTCAGTTCCATTCCCACAACACCTGGATCAAAAGCTTAGTGTGAGGCCACTTAGCAAACACAACCAGACTGTTTTCCACACTTCAGGTTTTTTTGCATTAAGTTTCCACTTAGTTTCTATTTAAATGATGCTCAGCCATATTGTCTTGGGTATTGTATTTTGCATGGTAATGAAAAAGGAAAGTAGAAAACCCCTTTTGTGTGCATTTTGAATATCATTTCTTCTACACAGTGTATTAAAAATCTGAAATTAGAAAATTAAATTTAAAAAATGAATTAGAAAAATACGTGGTTCCATCCCAAAAGGTTATAGAGAGATGCTTTTCAGTTTACTGTTTTGAATTTTCTATAATGCAATGCATGTTACAGATCTTGAGTTCTACCCTCACCACAAGGTTTGCTGAACTGGTGGCTCAAAAAGAGAGGGAGCAAGAGAGAATTGATGTGGTTTTCTGAGTCTAGTAGTTCTGAAAGACTACACATTACAGATGATAAAGGAGTCAGACTAATTCTTAGTGAGTTTTTGAGCAAGATGATGACACAAGTTGTTATGACAAGTTGTGGTGAGTATTTCAGGAGAAATCAGTGACTTCCATTGGGAGTTCAGATGCTCAGTCAGTGTATATTGAATAATGTAGTTTCCGAAACTGGCTACAATTCCTATCAACACAACAAATTATCTGTGTAAATAGAGAAAAGGTTAGCAAGAATAAGCAAGTGTCGTTATCTTTCTGCATCTTGGAATTGTATTTATCATCTGCTTTTGCAGAAGATGTAGGATTGTGAGTAATGGTTAGGAAGAGAAAGAAATGAGAATAAGAAAATGAGGTTATACTTTAGAAATGTGCATGAAACACAGCTGAAATATAGAATCCATTCAAAAGGAAAGTTACACTGCAAGAGATAATTGCAAGAAGAACATTTATTTGTTCAGTATGGTGTTGGGAGGCATCATTCTGAAAATACAATAAATTGGGGAGAACTAGAAAATTGTGGGGGGGGAATAGAATATTAATATATTAGGAAGGATATTAATAGATTATTTACCTTTCCAGTGTTACAAGAGGACTGTTCCTCTTAGTCTTGAGAAATCAGTTAAACAGTGAGGGACAGAAAGTCAGAAGTGCTGTCAGGACTAATTGTGTTTGGAGAGAATTTGTGGAGCCAGTTAAATCTTCCTGACGAAAGCTTGGAAAGTGTTCATGATGTTTGATGGTTATTGACATGATTCTTTTCAAACAGATATTTTTTTACCTTCTGTATTCCTCCTGTTTCCTTCCACTCAGCACACAAAACAAATTAAAGGATTTATTGTTATTCTTATTACTACTGCTGCTTTAAGTAGGAGTAGTCTGACAATTTCCACCTTTTTCTTCATAGTGAGAATTCTATATATTCGTGTTCTAGTTCATATCAATCCCATGACAACCTTGTGGCTGGAGCAGAGCTTATGAGCTGATAGTATTCACATGCTGCTCTTTGATTCTTGTGTCATTAAACTTCAAAGGAGATACCATCTCTCCCTGGTCATTTCTCTCCTTTCCCATGGCTTGGAGTTGTACTGGATGTGTTCTTATATGCTGAAAATTCTGTAATTCACTGCTTTCATTTATAGATGTGTATATGCATATCGATGTCTCTGTGTGTGTGCACATATATATGTTTGCTTTAGTAGCAAAATGTGTTGCACTTTATATCAGGGATGTGTTGCAGAGAGGCTCTTAAACATTAAGAATCATGTGCCACTTGTTTTTATCTTACAGCTGAGTCCTCTTTCTCTCCTTTTCTGCACAAATCATATTATTTTGTCTTCCAAATAACATTTTAGGTGGGTCACTACCGAGCAGTCTGGCTGCTTGCTGCTTGGTACCTGAAGTCTTAATAAGTAATTTATGTGAAGCCAAAATAGTTATGAATAAATGCATTGAAACCCATTGGTTTCCTGCAGCAGTCTTAGGTGATATTTTCTTTCCAGAGGCACATATGATTAATACCATTAAATTCAGTGAGGAACATGTAATTATACCCTTCAATGATAAGCATCAGATTTTTTTAAAGTTTGAGCAATGTTGCAGCTTTTGAAGACAGAGAAGAACATTTCCTGTCCTCCAGTGAGAAGTTATGATGCTGAGACTGAGTGCTTAATATGGGGGATTTCATCTGGATTAGCACTTTAAATGCATCATTGCTACCTGGACAGTCAGAGAAATAGAAAGAGCAGTAAATAATGGTTTAGTTTTCAGGGTTTGATACATGTGTGCACCTACATAAAGATAGTCTCCCAGCATTTCCTTCAAATCCTGTCTGTGTGCACATCTGTGTTCATCATAGGAAAGAGCTGTGACAAGAGCTGTAGAGACTTCAGTTTCTAATTAAGGAAATACTGGTTTGCAATAAGCTGTAATGGCATTCACAGCATCCCAACGAATCCACACAGGATCTTCCTCTGACCTTCATGCACTTCCAAACACTTGGCATGGGGAGGCTTACCCAGTGTCACCAGCCTGAGTGTAGCATGTGCAGTGTCTGTGGGCAGTCACCAGTGAGCTGTAAATTCACAGCCAACTCCTCTGGGCTATAGTGTCTTCATTTGGAAAAGCCCTTTATCAGAAATGGGGAGGCTGTATGAATTATTGTGATCAATCCCTGCTATCAGAATTTCCCCTGCTCTGTTCCTCATTAATGGTCTATTAGGAGTTGTATCAGCATAGCAGATCTCTGCAAACCCCCACTATCGGCCATGATTTGCTGTGTATTTTATTGACATCTATGTTTAAACACTTAATGCTCTTCATTATGCTCTCAGGATCAGTAACAGCAGGCCATCAACATAAAGCAGCTCAGTGCCATTAAAACTAAGCTACTAAGTTATGTGGATCTAAAATAGACTTGAAGATGTAGATGTTGCTGTTGCTTTACTCTCCCTGTATTGCTTTTTCATTCTGCTTCTTTTAAACAGTGGAAGTTTTTAAAAGCAAGTGAATTAAACTCAGATATTTTATTAAGCATAGACTGTTACAGTGGGTTAAGTGTCTGGTTAAAGTTTTCAGAAATGGAAAGTTAAGGAATGGAAGCTGAATTTTCTGAAATATTTTCTTTCAGAAGAGAAATCAAATTATATTTTTGACACTAGGTGAGGTGAAATTTAGGAAGGACTTGAAGCATCTAGATAGTAAAACCACTAAATGGCAAGGAATATTGGAGTGTCACAAAATGTTTAAACAGAATCTGAATTTCAGTCTATTCTACATCTGCTGCTTTCATTCTGTTTAAAGAAAATAAACAGGGAATGAAAAATAAAAAGATCTGGAAAGTTTTGACTAATACAGGATGTGAATTTGAAAGAGAATTACTTTTACACATCACTTTTTTTGACAACAGTTATATTATGGTGAAAGATACAGAGAGACTTAAAGGCCAAAGTCTGTTTCAAAAAGCCAGAAAACAGAAATATCAGGAAATGAATTTGTGTCTGCCTCCTGAAGAATAAGTAGTTTGATTTCTTTGGCTGGAAAATGAGGTTGGCATGGAGGGGAACCCACTGGTTACATAAAGCATGCAAAAGTATACCAAGATAATAAATTCAGACAAAAAACCTAAAATAGAGCAAAACAAACCTCAAACCCTGATCATCATTGCATCAGTTTTGGGATGTTCTTCTGTTTAATTATTAGGGAGAGAGGAGCTAATAGGATGAGCTGTTTTCTTTGTTGCATTTCTAGACATTACAGTGCTCACCTCAGCAATAGAGGCTGTGGTGTGGAAGAAAACACAGTTCTGCCCTGTTTGTGCACTTTTTGCCCCTTGGGGCTGTTCGGTTTGGGTTTTTTTCCTCCTGCCCTCCTCTGTTTAAAATGTGGGAAAATCAGGGTTTCTGAACTGACATAGGGATCCATGGGTCTGGTAGCCCTAGCACAACAGGAGACTTCTATGGAATATGTTATTCCATTTAAAAAAAAAATTATTGTTGATTTTTTTTTTTTGGCATTTAGTGGGGACTGAACTCTTACATTAACATCATCCTTCCACTCAGTATTTTTCCCATTAAAAATTTCTTATAGTTCACCATGTATGGAAGTTACTGAGAATGTAATCAATGATTTAAATGCACGTTTTCATCTCACTGTTTTTTTTTTTTTTGAAGGAGAACTTGACATTTGCATTCAATTTGATCACACCAAATTAGGTGCATATATAGGCTCTTGGACTGATGTGATCTTGTGTCGCACATCTCTTTCCGCTCCTTCTTCAAACCCTTTTTGAAAGAAAAGAGTGATGGGCTGATATGTATATAGTGGTGTGTAAAGCAAACAGTTGAAGAATGGAAGCACCATATTTTTAAAAGAAGTAATAAACTGGTATGGACTAATAACTAATAAACTGAGACTTTGGCACCTTCCTTAGGTGAGCAATAAAAAATAACATTCAACAGGAAAAATTAAAGGTGTTATGGAGATGTTGAAAGTGATTTTCTGTTTCCTATTGAGGGATTATGAGAAAGATGAAGGATTTCAGTCTTTGAGAACTGGAGACAGTAATTTCTCCAGCTCTATGGGACATACAATGCTTAGGAATGAAACAGAGTCTAATAAAATCTGAGGCTGAAATATTACCTCTGGCTTCCAGAACTTTATTCTTTTTTATCCTCTCAAAGGAATGCTAGGTTCCAGTTAACCCTTGGATTTCCAGAGTTCACCAGTGCTTGACAGCTCTTATGATACAGCATCTCTGTATTTCTGTGTATGTGTGTATCTCTGCAGGAGTTTTCTGAGAGCAGGGATAGAGAGAGAGAAATGTTTCTTATCTGTAAATTTGAATGATAATCTGATTAATAAGTTGCAACACAAAAGAGCCTTAATATATGTGTTAACTGTGGTATATTGTCCCTGGTAATTTGTTAATGAGACTATTAATAAGCATTGATGAGATGAGTTAAGAGTTAATTATGGAAGAATGCTTCTTGCATGTCCAGGGGTTAAAGGGTCATATGAATGTCATAGAATTGGGTTGGAAGAGACCTGAAAAATCATCTGGTCCCCTCTCACCAGACTTGGACAGGGACATCTTCTAGATCAGGTTGCTTAAAGCCTCATCCAGCCTTTCCTTGAATGCTTCCAGGGATGAGTCATGCACAACTTCTCTAGGAAATCTGTTCCATGACCTCACCACCCTCCCAGTGAACAATTTCTTCCTAATATCCAATCTAAACATTCCATCCTTAAGTTTAAGGTCATTCCTCCTTGTCCTGTCCTTCCATGCCCATGGAAAAAGTCCCTCTCCAGGTCTTTGTAGGTCCCCAGAACCTGAAGGTACAAGAAGGCTGCTGGATCTCCCTGAAGCTTTCTCTTTTCCAGGCTGAACAACCCCAACTCTGTCTTCATGGCAGAGGTGCTTCAGCCCTCTGAGCATCCTTGTGGCTCCTCTGGACTCTCTCCAACAGGACTTGATGAGGATTGTACAGAGGCACCTCTCCAGCCTGTCCAGGTCCCTGTGGTTGGCCTCCCTTCCCCCCAGAGTATTGATCACACCACACAACTTGGTGTGTTTTTGACAAACTTGCTGAGGGTGCACTCAATCCCACTGTCTCTGCCAGAAAAAAGTACTCCTGAGATTTTTCTTTGTGTACCCACACTATTTCTAATAGGTTCACACAAATTTCAGATTCCCCCTTGTTAACAGGAAAGCAGGAATCCAGCCCAGATTCCATCAAGAAGACAGAACATTAGGGGAGCAGTCTGTTTGGTTGGGGTGTGTTCTCCCTGACGTTGCCTGCTTTGTGTAAAATAGCATACTTGGACATCGTTCAGTACTGATCTATCTAAAATGTGAATATAATAGTTTAATTCTGAGAAAAAAATGAACACCTTTATTGACGATTCATGCTTTTTTTTGTGTCTTTCCCTTGCAGTTTTTTCCCTCTACTTTCTAGTTTTATTTCTTTCCTGAAATGTTGCTAGAAATAACTTGCATGGGGGTTTAGTATCATGCATTTTTAAGGTGAGGTTACTAGGACAGTATTTTACAATTGGAGCACCCTCTTCTGTAAACATTTTGAAAGGTGTACTGGCTGTGGAATTACAGAAACACATTATTGAGCTCTGTCAAGGACTACAAATTACACTCCTTATTTTTGGAGTATCATCCAAATCTCATTAAACTCAACTTAAATATATGCTTGTAGGTCAGTTTCCCTGAGGCCAGTTGCTTAAGGCAATCTTAGCTGAGGACACACTTGTGAGAATTGCAAAATCACAGTCTCAGTTAAGTGCTTCTGGTTCTGTCTTTTTGTCAGTGAAAGCTTTTTACTTAAATTGGTTATGAATAAGTTAAAAAATACAACCTGAAGAAGACAGAAACAAAAGTAGGGATGGAGTCTTTAAAGCAGAATATATAGGCTTTAACCAGCTCCTGGTGTGCTTTGATCATTATTGTAAGGGCAGCAGCCATAATTTGCTTTCCTTTAGGGTATTCATTCCATTGCTGGACATGCTGCTCCAAAACAGTGATATTCTTTGCTTGGTCTGGATTCTTGGGTTTGCTTCAGATGAATTTGTCTCAGTAAAATGCACAAGAAAAAGACAATGGCACCCTATAACCATTTTACAGTCACTTTTCACAGTTGAAAATGCTCAGTAACATCACAATGGCAGGAAAGGAAAGAATCAAGACCTCCTTAACTCCTTATTTTTCAACCCTGAGTAGTCTATGTGACCAGCCTTTGTCTCTGAGCCTGTCCTCGTAGGGTTTAGAGGTGAGGAAAACAAGGTACAGCATTTAGGCAATAATCCTAACTGCAGAAGCTTGTTTTTCAGAAGTTAATTTAAGATTTCCAAATGGAAGAGAGCATTTTATTATTTTGCCCCTTCCTTCTCTCCCGGCATTGTAGATGTTGCTTTAAGGACGCTTTAGTCACGTTTTTCTTTTTCTGTAGCCAGTTAAGTGGATATTTTTAATCCCATGAAGAAAAGAGCCCTTAAAAACAAAACAAAACAAAAAAATCACCCCAGAACCACACATCTTGCAGAAGTTCCCAATTTGTGGTAGTGTTCTGAGGAAAGAAGGGAAAGAAACAGTGGAGAAGGAGGTCTGGGTTTAGTTTTCTTCAAAGATTAGAAGTCAGGCAAGGTGTCTCCCTAGATTTTCCACAGTTAACTGACAAAGAAATTTATTAGAAGAACAGTGAAAGCTCTCCAAGTTTTCCTTAGTGTCCTGGTAAATACCATATATGTTTAGAAACCAGGTGAATTAAGAAAGATTGTTACACCTCCTTGATGCTTAAAATGCAGTTGAGATTTTTCTGCAGTAATTCTATTTAGTTATTGCACAGTATCTAAATCATGAGTCAGATATGGCATTTCATTGGAGTAAGTGCATAATTAAAGTGCAGTATGTAATAAACCTAGGACTTTTTCAGTGGAAAAAATAATAATCTACACATTTGTCTTAATTATGAGATGAAATGAACACAGCGAACTCTCTTAATTAGACCTTTCCAATGCTCTTTTACATTTTTTTAAAATTTTTAAATAAACACATATAAACTATTGACTTATTTCTTTAATTCTTTATTTCACACTTTTATATCATAGAAATTGCTTCTCTTGCAACAGAAATAATAGTCATGTGAGACATCATCATTATGGAACTTTATAACTCGATTACAGAATTCTTAATTAGAGCTATAGTTTAATGGGTATTAAACAGTGACAGTTACTTTCTTTACTGACAGTTTTAAGAGCAAAATTGCAGGGCATTATAAAGGGCATTTTGCAAATGAATTATATCCCTCCCGTTCAGCTCTGCCTGGAGAACAGGGAGTATCAGAGAAGTGTTTTGATGGAGCAAGCTGCAGAAATTACAGCTCTGAGCAGGGCCACTGCAGGGACAAATTGTCAGGTGTGGAGGAAGCAGAGGTGACCTGAGTCACCCTCGGCTAGCTGGACCCCCCCAGGCAGAGCCAGGCTGGCAGGGCTGGGAGCAGGGAGAGGATGCTCTGGAACAGCCCCGTGTACCACCACTCCCAAAGCCTTCTGCAGGGCAGTGACAGCACCCTTTTCCAGGGCACAGTGAGGAGGGAAAGCACACATTTCATCAAGGCAAGGGCCGTGTGCACAGACAGCTGGGGAGGCTCAGCTTAGGGTGAACTTTGTGTGTGAATTCCCTTTACAGTCAATAAAGCCAACAGAGCCAAGGAAATACCCTAAAGCAGGCAGCTCTGGCTGGCTTAGAGAATCCTCCTAGACCTGTGGGACTGTATTGACTAGATCTTTATTGGCTGAGACACTGAACTTGCATGTTGCCCTCGACTTTTGTACTGGATCCCATCATCTGACTTTAATCTTACTCAGTCACCTCATCACTGGGCTAATATTCATTGGTAGCATTCTGTTTTAGTAGAGCCATCACATATTCCTCTCTTCCGCACCTTTCACCTATCTAGGAGTAGATATCTCTTAAATCATATCTGCCAGCCCTATGCAGCTGTCTTAGGTACACCCAGATATCCAAAATGGTACAAGGCACCCATATTTTAGGGAATCCTATGCCAACCTCATTCTTTTAACAGCAAAGAAGTTGTAGGAAAGTAAAACCTAACTTTTCATTTCCTTTTTTGAGTTACAAAGTCAGGTCCAACTCGGTTCTTTTACTGGAGTTACAGTCTTTCATGTAAGACAGGTAATTGTAGTCATATGAATTTAAATTTTAAAAAACCCAAAAAACATAGGAAATATTTATTATTTTAACTGGAGTTGTTCCAACACACCACTACCCTTAATCTACCTATCTGAGAAACAAGAGCAGCATTATCTACCTCTATTGTCCTTCAGCATCATTCTTCTGCAATGAAAAGGCAACAGTCACGATTTCTCCTAACAAAAGATTAATGGCATCCTAGGCTAAATCATAAAGTGTGATAATCAGGACAACAGGAAGAATTAGAGGAGCTTTCCCTCTCCAATTAGTAGCTGCCCCAAATGATATGTTAATCCTGCTTTTGTCTTCTTGTGTATAGTTCCTAACTCAAAGTAAAGGCAATGCTGGCTGTGCCTCTAAATGGGCAGTAGGCAGTGCTGCATGCAGCCCTGCTCAGTGCACACAGGCACCTCTGAACAACTCACAGCTATAAAGAAATGCAAATCAGGAAGATGTTTGCAGGAAGAGTATAGAAATAAGTGAATTGCCCCATACACGCGGGGACTGAGCTCTGCTGAAGGTTGAAACTCTAAGCTCGCAGTGTGTTTGAAGGGGAAAGAGGCTACAGATGTATTTATTCACAGTGAAGAGATATGTAAAAAGGGATCTTAAAGTCATTTCTGTCAGTTCTCCTCGAGCTAAACCAGAGCAAGGAGGTTTCTGAGCGCTGAATCGGTCACACCGGGGGCTATTTTGCTCCTTCTCAAAGGGCAAAAGGAATTCAGAAATCAGATTCTGTAGCACTCAGGAAGAAACCACTGCCAACTGTTTGGACTCCTGTAGCAACTTGACAGAGACAGGGTGGATGTCTAGACAGTCTTCATATATTTCACTTACGTTGAGATATGTTGATTAAAAAGCACAAGACAAATGGGTTTTTTAATTTTTATTTTAAGACATGCTTGTAGCACCTCTGACTTTTCACCTTTTTCTGGAGCACCACCTGGATTTGTTTGGTGCTGGTGCAGCTATTAGCCAAACTTTCAGAACACACAAAAGTTCTGGCATTTCTGTATACTTTTCTGGTGTTTTTAATGGTGTACAAATGCATAAAGAACCTTCTGTTCTTCTGAAGATCTTTTCAAAACTCTTCAGCTTTAGTGTAAGTGTTTCGGAGATGGAGAGAGGTTTAAATCGTCATTCTGATGCTGAATACTCATTTAACATGTCGCAGCTGATCCTGGTGGAGTGCTGTGTACAACTTAAGTATCAACAGTGGGGTTTCAACAGAGCTCAGAGTTGCTGAAAATTTCAGTTCTTGGCAAGAATGTCAATTTTGTATGTGCCAAGTGTCTGTTATTTAACCAAGCAGAGGATATTGAGTTACTGTAGCAGAAGCAAGATGTATGATTCATGTTTGCATATCCTTCTTCAAAACAGAAACAAAGAGATTTCACTTAAACACATCATGCTTCTTTCACTGGTCTTTTACCATTCACGTTGCCATAATTTGGCAGTAAAAATACAAGTATTAGGTATTTAGTCAGTTATTTAGTGAGATGAGTAGCAGAGCATGCTGTCAGGTAATAAATGAAACTATAGAAGACAAAATAGTGTTCATTTAAAAGTTGTAGAGTGACACTGTGTTGTTAAAATTTTATTGCTATTAAATACAGTTTATTTTGAATAAAAGCTTAAAAAACCATATTTACAAAGTAATAATGACTTTAAATAAAAAGTTTCATGTTAGGCACTTGATGAGTTTTGATATGCTTAGGGTCGGGGTTTTTGATACTTCCTCCTCCTATTACTTTAGGAAGGATAGCTTTTTCAAAAACCTTATTTGGGGGCAGTTTGGATTTGATGCTGTTTCTTTAACACTTGGTCTGTGGTTGCTGTCAGGACAGATCAGATCAGAGCCCCGTTTAACCCAGATTTGTCACTGTGCCACTGACCAGCCCCGGCTGCAGCCTCACAGGGGCAGGGTGTGCTCCCATCTGCGCCAGCTCCCTCTGGGACACCCAGCAGTTCACCTGCCAGCTCTCCCTGCTCCCAGCCCTTGCTCTGGGGATGTTAACAAGGACCTGCTGAAGTCTTCCCTAGAATGGTTTTCCTGGCTCAGCTTCCGTAGCTGAGGGTGGTGCTTAAGGCCATTCGGCACAAAATGAGGTGGAGATACAGATAATTAACTGTGAGACGGAGATTATTTTTTCAGTAAGAAAATCCAGGTGCAAAGAAACTTTAGAGTTTGATTAATTTTTGGTTCCAGATTAATTTCCACTGGTGGCAACTGACATGAACTCAGCATCGAATCTCTGGATCAGAGGCTGGACTGTAACAGCATGATCTTGTCCTGTCTGCTCCGTGGCCTCTCCCCACTCGTGGGTTGTGCCTGCAGAAATAGCAGAAATAGCTGTGAAGCCTTGCCTTGAAACCCTGGTAGCTTTGTGTGATCACAGAATTCTGCAGTTGCCTGCACTGCCTCTGCAGGTGCCAGTCCATGCCACTCACAAATAGCTCCTGTGCATGGCTCTGCCATGGACCACCAAAGCATATTAAAAAGTGATCTGTATAGTCTCTTCTCATCTTTTCCATCTGTGCTACATTCATTTTTACTACTTTGAATTAAGGTCCCGAAGATATTGCAAGGATTATTAGTGGATCAACAAAGTGAAAAGTGTGATCATCTTAGGTGACAACATTTCCAGCACTTTGTCTAGAACAGGGGTGGGGGGTTTTTTTGTTTTGTTTTGGGTTTTTTTGAAAGAAACAGTTCTGAATAATTTGCAGCTCCTGGATAATTGCAAATAAAAATGTAAACGAATTAAAATGGCTGTAACTATAGTGAGCGAATAATAGGATTTATCAAAATTTGCATTTTATCAGAACTTTGCAGCGTTTAACACAGGGTTTATAGCTCACCTTAGTGCCCTGCTTAGCAGGCAGAAGTGAATGGGAAAGTTTGCATTTCGGCAACACCGAGGAAAATTACATTTGGGTTTGTTGTCTAACTCAGTTGAAATTCATATGTTTGCTTTTCTGCATTCTTCTTTTGAGCTTTCTTTACCAAATTTGGACCTTCCTCCAATAATAAAAAATAAATAAATAAATAATTTCTGAGATTAGCTTTTCAGTGTGAGTGAAGTAAAGTCCTGATTTGAATCTGTGTCCTTGAATCTGTCATGAAATTACAGCTATAAGACATAATTTTTCTTGAATGTATCACTTCAGGGGAAAACAGCTAATTATGTATGTCAGGATTGAGATGTTTGGGTTCTTTCAAAAGAGGAAGAGGTATCGTTTTAGTGATCAGAGCTGCAGAAGTAAAGAGAAAATAAGGGAAAATGGTTCCAGTAATGCATAAAATTGAGGAACTGAAAAATAAAGGAACACAAAGGAAGCAAGGGTTGAAAGAAAAAAAAAATTATAAAGAAACCCCAGCAGATGGGGATTTTGGGGAAACCAAAGAAGTAACAGAAATAACTGTGCTTTGTTTGCATGTACTGCTGGGCCTTAAAGCTTTGTTGGGCTAAAGTGTCCTTTTTATCAGAGCAGTGGGTGTTGCAGAGATTATTTCAGTGGTGAGTCTGTGCAAAGATGAATGTGCTTCTGTTTCCCTCTGCTGATTAGCACAGTCCCAAATGGCAAGTGTGATAAACCCTGGGCTTTTGATGCCCCCTTTTTCCCTTCAGCTCAAAGACTCTGAGATCACAGGGTAATTTTTTTCCCTAACAAGACACCGGTGTTTTCTCCTGAATTCTTCATAAATCAGACTTTTAAAATGCTTAAGACGGTGTCCTTACATTTCCTGTTTCCATGGAATCTATAGGAGGTTTAAAGTATTCCAGGGTGCTCTGCCAACCCTTAAAGCCATTATCAGATTTTCAGTCTCTTGTGTCTCACTTAGATCTTCTGAGGATATTGCATAGCTGTTTTCAGTTGAGCAACTGTGCATGAGGAGCTCTTAAATGATACCTTCTAAACTTCCTCTATTCCTTTGATTTCACACTGGGTCTGTTTTTTCATCCTACTGACATTTGTCATTCCCTTGAGGCAAGTACTACAGCATCTACAACACCTACAGCTACATAATCACAAACTTGGACTTGTGACTGCTGAAAGTGAAATCTTTTTAAAGGAAAAAAAGCTGAAAAAAGTGTTCTTGTAGTGAGTGCACTGAGATAGCATCAGAGGGAAGGCAGCTGTACAGCCACTTTACATAAAGAATATATTTCCAAAACTTCTGTTTTCACATCTTTGGTTTTTTAGATAGCTTTTTTTTCCCAAATCCACCTCTCCTAACCTTTCCCTCAACTTGTCTGGAGTTGCTGCAGTGCAGCATCCAGGCTACCAGGACCACTGAGTAGTGGTCTGACATCTCTGCTCTCTTTCTGTGCAGGAAACTTAAACATAGTCATGTTTAAGGCAGGACTTGTGCCACTATTTTTAGTGGAGCCAGGCTTTGAACCTGAGGGCAGAAAAGGCAAAAAAGTCTGTGTACTGTAATGCCGATGCCTTTTTTTTTTTTTTAACACACCATCTTTGAATCTAATTACTGGAAAGCTTTTGTTTTTGAGGCTCCTTTTCTGCAGCATGTGTTTCAAGTGTTCCCTAGTGAGTTACAAAGTTGAGGTACCATTAAGTTGCTTGATTGTTATGCAGTGCTAAGGCATGACATAGTTTCTGTGAACAAATGTAATTGCTCTGCTTATTTCATTTAAAATGTTCATGTAAAATTTAAAAGGAGGATAAAACATAGCAAATAAAAGAACGCAGGAGACCAGAGTGGAAGGAAGAGATCATTAGAGTCTGTAACTGTAGGACTAGAAAGCAGAGATTTCACTTCTGGAAGAACAGGCAAATTGCAGTTTGGGGTGGTACTACCAGAGAAAGAGCTATGACAAAAGCAATTTGTCACGAAATATGGAAAGGCTATGCTAGGCAGCCTGTAATTATGAGCCAGTTTCCATGTTTGGCAGCAGCATCCCCTGAAAATATTGATGCATCCATTGCTCCTTGCCAGTCTATTGGCACACTGGCTCTGTCAGGTGTGCTGGCAGGCACAGCCGTGGCCCCATGCTGGGAACTACAGTTCAGTTCCACTGAGCAGTCATTCAGCATATTTTTTAGGGAGGACACAAGAGAAGATTTGTTAGATCAGGTTTCCTGAGCTGTGTCACGGTGTGGTCTCACAAACTATTGTGCTGGCACAGCTGTGGGAGCAGTGAAAGCGGCATCAGGGGAAGCAGCACTTGTGGCACAAGCTCTGTAGCAGTTGTAGCTGTTGAACTGAAGTGTAGGTATTTGGTACTTTGATGTCAGGATGGCCTGAGTGGTCAGAATTCCATATTACGCACTATTTCCAAAATCCTTTTAATCCTCAGTCACAGCAGATTGCCAGGCTTGATGTTGGCTGCCTTTTGGCACAAGGTCTGGTTGTAGGAGCAAGCAGGGATTTACAAAGACAAAAATTAAGGTTCCCTTTTGCTGTCCCTCTGTCACCCTGTTCCTTGTGCCATGGCAGGACCTCTGTTTGGGCTGGGCTTGTGGGCAGCAGGCCCAGGGCTGCCAAGGCATTGCAGGGACTGGCACCTGCAGGCTGGCCTGGCCACAGGCAGCAGGGGGCTCAGCCTGGCCACCAGCTCTGACAGCTTCTTCCTGATGTGGTTTGGATGCTTCTCTTGCTGCCTTTGCAGCCTTCTGTGGCCATATGGTGTATAAGGGATCTGAAATCTGAGTGCATCTATAGATGTTGTTCTTTCTTTTTTTTCCCCATTGAGCTCCCTTGCTGAAAGCACTTATGGGGCACTGTAGTTAAGTTGTTCCAGTATTCCCTGAATTGATTCCCACCATTTCTCAGAAGGGTTGGTTTCTTTTTCTCGTGAGCTGCATTGCAGACCCTTCACCAGGGTAAGCCTGTACTTGCTGTTAAAATCAAGGCACAAATGACTATGACCCAGCATTCAGCAGGGAAGCCTCTGAAGGACGTGCACCAATCTGCTGGGGTGCTTTTGGAAATCTGCAGAAGTAGCAGCCACAGAATTTGTCAGATGAGGGGTTTTGCTGCTGAAGAAGAGGACAAATAGCTGTATGTTAAGGTCATACATTTTGCACTAAATCCTGCCCAAGCAGTTACTTGGCTAAAAAGTGTGAACAGGAGTTCTGCTCTTCTCTACTAGAATCAATCCTGATTTGTGCTGAAGCAAAGGAATGCAAAGCTGAAGCAAAACCAGCAAGAGCCAGGGGTTCTCAGGTTAATCTACACTCTTAAAGAACAATAAGAAAGACACTAGAACAGAAAAAGGATAATTATAATTAGATAGTGTTAAAACATTGTTAAATATTTAAGTTCTCTTTTTCTTACTCTTTGGAGGTCGGTAGAGCTTTTTTAAACATGGAAAGTTAAAGGAAGTATTGTTCACTTAGAGTGTGTGACATTCAACCCTGTTGGAGTCAGTGGAAGTTCAGTTATTTAATTCAGTAGGGTCAGGTTTCTACTGTTTATAATGACCTACTGTATGTTTGGACACCCTCTAAGCACAGGAATTAGCCTCCACTACTTAAATGTTTTTAATACTTTTGAAGATCAAGTGTAATCGTTCAGCAGCTCTCGGTATGTGCTGAATGTTCATTCTGTTTCCTGAATTATATATTATTTTCTGGTAACCAGCAACTGAAGACAGCAATAAGGTGAACCAATTCAAACCAATAATGTTAACTGTCTCCAGCACAGGCTTTCTTTATGGTTTATATTTTATAAATAATAAGCAGGACTGTTTTTTAAAACTGCTGGAGGAAAACGGGGCTCCTTTTAGTTTTGTGGAAGATACTCTCCTATGGATAATCTTTCTTACTGTGTTGAGCATAAATGCCAAATTCCAGTTTGAGCTGGGACGTTATCACAGCTCTTCAGTTTATGTCCTTTTACAGCCAGCCCTTTACAGTAAATTGACTGTAAATCAGGAAAAACCTCTCTCAGTGCACCAAATGGAAACTGTAAAACTCTTCGTGAAGGAGTAAAATTCTTGAAAAGTAACTCTTAAATGGAGAGGGGATTTAGCAGTTTTAGGTCTCCATTAAAGCCGTGGAGGTGTGCATGGATTGACAGTGCCATGTTTAGAAAGCTGCCAAAGAGTTGCTCTTGGCAGAATTATGCCTTGCAGGGTTTAAAGTCCACTAGGCCAGGAGCTGGTCTGCTTTTGTCATTACCTTGGGCTTTCTCACAGTCAAATCCCTCAGTGATGCGTTTCATTTCCTTCATACTAATTTTCCAATTTCCTTTTTTTTTTTTTTTTTGTCAAGTGAGAAGTGGTTTTGCAGCATCTCAGATGTAATTTCTACACGTACTCTGTGAATTGCCAATTTAATTTCACTTGACTCTCTCTTCGATGGAATTTTCCCCTACACCACAATTGTTTTTGTAATTCCAGATGGGTAATTCTGGGCTAGATGGTGATACTTTGGGGAAGGCAGGAGAAGTAGGTAGTGTGCATAGTGAGAAGGGATTTGAAAAATGCTGTTGGGATTGGCAGGGAAACAGAGGAAAGCAGAATCCTACGACAAGAAGTTTCTATGCCTTTAGTTTAGCTTTAATTCAAACACACGAATCTCGCTATGCTGCTTTTTTAATGTGCTATAGTACAGCTAAAAATACACCAGTGATGTGTACTAGAGGAAGAAAAAAAATCCTGAGGGATATAAAGACTCCCAAGTCTTCCCATTTTCCTAGATTCTTGTCATCTGCGCGCTCCAAATTAAATTGGAATAATAAATAAAAAATCGACTGTATATCGGGGCAAAGGTTTCTTCTGTAGATCTGTCTTGTTAGCAATTGTTACACTTCTCTGTGGAGATGCTTACTGGTTCCTGCTGATTCATTATGGCAGGAGTGGCTCGTTAACTCTTGCCAGAAAGACGAGTGACAAGTGCACCTTTCTAGTGAAAAAGAGCAGAAGGGCTAAGCCTGACCTCCGTGCAGCGAGGGTAGGTTTTGTTCAGAGCAGCGTGGGATGCTGACGTGGGGAAGTGGATTTCGATTTTATCAAACCAAAATCGTGGGGTTTTTTTAAAAATCTCTTCAAGCAGCTGCTCAAACATCCTGATCTAATGAGATCCGGGCAGGGAAAGCGCCGGTTCAGCTGGCACAGGGAGAGGGCTTGAGCAGAACTTGGAACAGGGCTTCCTGCACCAGGAGAGGTTTGTCCTCCTTTTGGCAGCCTGCTATGGGATCATTTGAGTCCCTACATCACGGGGATTTGTATGGGAGAGATTTATTGGCACCAAGCTGGCTGGGTGGAAACCTGGTGGGCAGAGCAGGTTTACGCAATTTGAAAGGTAAATTGCGACGATAGCTCCAGCTTTTTTAGTTGAGTTGTATTTACATAAATGTGTGTGTGTGTTTTATATCCATCTATAGCATATATGTATATATTTTATACTGTACACGTGTGAAATCCACACTTCTCACTTCCAGTCCACTGTTCCTTCCACGTTTTGTGACAGTTGTGTGCGTGATGCACAGGGAAAATATATCCTGAAAGGGTACAAAGAAACCTCTCAGGGCTGAATTTGTGTCTTGTTCTCATGCTTGGGGTTTGAAAAAAAATTTTTCTGACAGCAAAAGGGAAGTTTCTGGTTCCCATGGCTGTGTGAACATTGGTTTGTTTTCATGGTCTCATCAAGGTGCTTTTCAGCTAATAAGTTTACTTTTTCAAGTGCCCACATATACTCAAGCTTTCTGCTGTTTGTCTGTCTGTAACACACACTTGGAATGCTTCAGTGGCTGAAATACTTTAAGTAACATTTGAAAATCTGGGAAGTATAGGAGGGTTTTTTCCTATCCTATGATACGAAGAAGCCAAACTAAATGGGACAGCAGAAGTCCCTTTCATGGATAGTCCTTTTTATGGATAGTCACTGTCAAAGTGTAAATGAAGTAAAGATTAAATCAAACCAGGATATTTGACCTTTCAAAGTTGTCGTTCCAAACCTTGCTTATTGAGACAGCAAGTAGGGCAGCTATTTATTTCAGTGATAAAATTGAGTGCTTAAGTTTTAGCATAGCTTTCAGATGTCATGGCACATTCTGCTATGTTCTAATAGTGTCTGAATAGGCAATACTGGCCGTGCAAAAACATTGGCTATTGTTACTCCTGTGTGTAGGGGAGAGAAAGAAAAAAAAACGGTTGCTTCAACATATACCTGATGGCTACTACTATTAAAAAATTTCCATTAGCCCAGAAAATTGTAATGTTCTTCTCTTGTGCTTTCCTTGTTCTGTTTAATGACAGAAGGAGCTATCAAAAAATGGGCTGTTTAGAGAATGTGATTCAGCCTTCGATTACTCTGCGTGTTGTAACATCACCTAGGAGTTAGTTAAGGTTTCAATTAAAGTTCATGAAGAAGTATTTGTGTAGCTACATGTAAATACCTGATTAGCACTATGCTCAATGGTTTATTTCTCTTCTGAGTACTACAGTATACCCTGAAAATTGCTCTTTTCTTTTAGCTAGTCTCTTGTTTCAGAGCGCCTCTTGCACATATACACTTCCAGTTACAATAATTCATACATTTTGTACACAGTTTTAATTACTTCAAAGTCTTTTAATTATTGATAAGGAGAAATCCATTGATTTTCTCCAGTTGTTCAAACACCAGTCTGGCCTAATCCTGCCTCAGGCTTGAGGGGCACCGAGATGAACAGCAAATCCTTGAGCTAAACATTCATTTCATGGGATTTAAAGTGCGTCGGGGAAGGTGGGGAGGACACCTCCTCTTTTTTTCCTTCTATGACCTTTTCTTTTAGCTTTTTCCATTTTCTCATATGCAAACACGTATTTGAAAGGTGTAATTTCGTGATGACGAAAATAAGTAAAAATAGCCCAGCTTGCAAAAAAAAAATCCTCAAGAGAAGGTTATTGCTCAGTTTAATCCACACAATTTATGTGACTGCACAAGTGATAAAGGTAGACCTGTGGGTGCAGCAGGCTTTGCTACTGAGATGAAGAAGTGGTGTAACTAATAACCAAACTTGTGAGTGTTTTAGCACATAAAAGTGCATAAAATAATGCAGGACTTGTGTGCTGTGTTAATGCACGTGTGTGAGGTTTATCCTATGATTAGTGTCAGATTGTCCCTTTTGTGTGAAGAACTCTTTTACTTAAGCCTCTGGCTCAGCTGCAGATCAGTGGTTTGATGCAATTTTGCCTCAGTTTATTTCTTTAATTGATTTGATCCTCCTTTTTCTTTACTTATGACCCTAATCACTAAAATCTGGCACACATTCCCTCTACAGAAGTCAAATAATTTTTTTTACTCCTTTATCAGTTCAGTTTCACCCCAGATTCCCTCATGTTGTATTAACCATATGAAGTCTCTTCTGTGAGCTCTGAATCCAAACTAAATCAGTTTTAAAAGAAGAGGAGGCAGGGTCGTGGTCTGTGCATAAAATTGAGCAAACAGAGGCTAAAAACCTTCACAATTTATTATTAGTTTCAGTGCTATTCTGCAAATCAGTGCCAAACTTCTGAAATATATTCCATTTTTTTCCATATTTTTTTAGCCTTTGAACAGACCCTTTTCAACTGCTCAGCGTCCCTGATCTTGGTGCCTTAATTCCCAAAAATGATATAAGCATTTCAGAAAGCATCCAGAAATATAAGAAGCTCAAAGTGGCAAGTATCAGTCCCTCAGTCGTGCACAGGAAGACAGTATCCATCTTCTCTGAAGAGAAATAGTGTTTTTCACTGCTGCCACTAAAGGGAAGCCTCCTCTGGGACCTTGTTAGATGCTTTCATGTGAGGACCATTTGACCCACTTCTGACTAGTGAGCAGGCTTAGAAGGCAGTGGTTGTTGGGGGTATGCCTTTGGCTGATCTCCTCCCACTCTTTGCAGGGAGAGAAAACCCTCAGTGGAATATATTAGGGATAATAACGGGGTAAAAATGTCAGTTAAAGAAGGGTGATGGATGGAAGTCCTAGTCAAAAATAATAATAATAATAGTAATAATAATAACGATCTTCAAAAGGTGTCTCCATTTACAAAGACAGCATCAAAATAACATCAGCTGCCCTTTTTAAAACAAATTTAAAAGAATATTGTAGAACTAATAGCTTGTTGTTAGTAACAAATAGTATTAGTTGCTGAGTGTCACTCAATGATGGACTTTTAAATTAAGCCCAAGTTTTCCTCTAACGTGATGAAATCAATTTAGTGAAATGGAAACATACATTGGCTGGGAGAAAATTGATTGTTTTTTGACTGTTTGTGACCAGCAAAGAAGGAAGGAGGAGGACTGCTAATAAAAGGTGTGTCTTTAAGCTATCTGGAAAAAAGGTGGCATAAAAAATAGTTTTATGGTAAGGAAATCATCAGCATAATAATCCAAAATATGTACATGTAATATACATATTATACGTATTTTATCTGATATCTAAGACAATATAAAACCAAAAAACTTTCAACCATAATGCTGTTTCTTAAACAAAACAAAATACCTGTTACTTTTCCATCTTTCCTTGGCTAAGTACAGTCATTTTGCTGTTTATCAATAAGATAAGGCATTCACTGGAAATATCTGGTTTCTTTTAATATATTGACAAAGCCTTTTCAGTTTTTTGTATGCCAAAGCAGGCCTTCATTCAGGTATCAATGTGGCCTGGATTAGGAGATTATTGCATTTGTGTCCCTGAGAAAGGTAGTTTTGATCTATGATTTTCTCCCCAATCACCCTTAAATATGCAAGACCGAATCTACAGCAGTACATGTGGAAGAGATCAGAAATAAGTAACTTTTGAAAAAATGATTAATGTTAAGCCATATATTTCTACATGAGATGTGAAATATCCTTCTTTCCTGCCACTGGGGTTCCACATAAATAATCTGTCTGACTCTGTACAGAACAAAGTAGTCAGTGTATCAAGAGAGAAGCCAGAGAAACCAATTAAATTGTTGTGGCAAGTAGAAAACAAACAAGAGGGAACACTCTTTGCACAAGACAAAATTTCTGCTTTGTACCTGGAAGTACACATAAGCATTGGGTTTTTAGATGGTTTTTCAAGGTTTCATTTATATCTTCGAAAAGAAACTGGAAACCAACAGATGAACTGCAAAGAAAAAAAAAAAAAATCCTTCCCTAGCACATCTTTTGAATGCTTGTCAGTACCTTTCAAGTGAGGCAGTGACTGAGAAACTGACCCAAAGGGTTGAAGCCAGAATACAGAGGCAGTGTTAGGCCTGAGGAATCCAGCAGGATGTGAGATGAAGACATCTGTAGCTGAATAAAGACGCCGCCTTTAGGAGATTATCCTGGAAATGATTGCAGCTGCCACCAGAGAGCCGAGGAGCCAGATGCTGCCGTGGCCCCCGGGGAACCTGCTCCCTGTGATGAGTTGTCGGAGACAGGAGGCTTGGAGGAGCAGACATCCTTCTCCAGATCTTACAATAAAAAAATCACACTCTGACAGCTCTACCCTTAGCCTTTGTCACCAGTAAGGGAAAATTTGCTATAGGCGTCTTGCCATCAATTACCTCTTTTTTTCTTTTTTTTTTTTTTTTTTGGCATTTAGAGACGTTACTAGTGGGAAATGACTGTGATGGTACTTTGCATCTCTTTAAATAGTCTTTGAATCAAAAATGTGTGTTGCTCCATGAGGTCTTAGGATTTTATTTTGTTAATTATATATTTTGTGTCTTTGGAAGTGATATATTTTGTGTCTTTGGAAGTGAAGTAGCAACATTTCCATAATGCAGGTGGCATCTCGTGGCAGAAAAAAGTATTTTTGTTTCATTAATTAGGTTCAGTGCTGTTCACTTTAAATACAAGAAGGATGTATGAAGCTGCATGTGCTCAGGGAAACATTAGAAAGAAGGCCAGGTGAAGCTGAAGAAGCCCTTCAGCAGTTTTAGAAATGGAGAAGTCAAAGACAGCAGGAACAATCTGCTGAGATGCAAGTTAAGGCAATTTCATGTTTGCTCCAGCAAGGTTTTGCCAAGTTTTCAAATGAAGTTTTTTTTTTTTTATCTCTGCATGTCTCTCACACTTATCCTTTCATTTTGAGTGCAACAAATAGCATGGCAGCAAGTTAGCCCAATTGATTCATTAATATTCCAGAAATACTCCAAAAATTATTGCTTCTGTGAAGAAACAGAAAATTTTTGATTACTTCCTCAAACCTGTGAAGAAAAAGTATGTACGACAGAATTTGCCTTGGTGTAAATATCTATTTCATCTCTTTACTAGCTGACACTAAGAAACTGTAGTTTTTTGTAGTTTAAAGTGTAGTTTGTCTGTTAGGGCAAGTAGTAGAATAGTGAATTTACTGCCTCTAAAGCAGTTTGACCTCCCTTTGTTTTTAAATGCTAAATCTTTAAAAACAAAGCAACAAAAATCCAAACACCCAGAGCTGTGAAGAAAAGCTTGAAAATGTGAACTCAAAGGCATAGAAAAAAAAATTATTGATTCTTATCTTTGTCATGTATGGAACTTTTATACATAATTTTCAAACAAATTCTGTGACTTCGGCAGGAGTTACATGATTTCTAGAATGCTCACAGTGACAATGAAGTGCTGATTGGTAAAGAGGAATTTCTTACCTAACCCTTATATAAAGAATGTTCAGTATTGTTTCAGTAATACTTAGCAAGACTGACTTTCCACCTTAGTAACTGTAAATCCTTCTTGGTCATGAGAATGGCAGTGCTAAAAGTCTAAGCATCCTATTTTTAACCCAATTATTTGATTAGCATAGAGAATATTTCTCATAAACTGACAAAACCTATTTTGTTCCTGGATATATATTTATTTTTCAGGTCTGTGTGTTTGTAGGTAGTTACATTTACTTCCGCATTGCTGTGTAGGTAAGTTCCCATGTGAATGGCTTCTAAAATTATTCAACCTGCCTTAAAAATTTTGGCACCACAGTACCTTTTGTCAGCTGTACATAACTGGGGAAGCTTGGAACCAACAAGTGTTAATTAGTGCTTTCAGATTTATACCAGGACTTTTTAAATTGTAGAGCAACTGAAAGGAGTTTAATGATAATATAATTTAGAAATTCCAAAGGATACCAACGTTATTCAGGCCTGTCTGTCTATAGTCTGATTTTAATGCACTTTTTATTACAGGTAAGCTTTATAAATTCATAAGAAGTGCTACTAACTGTTTTTTTCTTCTTCTTTAGTCAGTTGTCCACCCTCTATTTATAAAGGTATGAAACCTTGATTCTGGCCTTACTAATTCTCTCTCTGTCATTGTGTTCACATCAATTATTTTACTTATTTACTTAATTATGCTCCAAGTAACTCTCTGCTCTCCTGTCCAACTCGCCCAGCATGTTGAGCTGCAGATTTTGATATCTATCTCAGAGTTCACCACATGGCATGGTGTCACATAGAGTGTGTAGGAGATAACCCATATGTCAGACACTAACATCGCCACCCTGTCCTGTTGACCTCAGCCTCTGACCCCACGAGGGACAGATTGCTGTCCTGCACAGTCACAGTTGCTAAAGTGTTCTGTCCACTGCCTATTAGGATGGATGTCCTGAATTTCCCAACATGTACAAAATACTTCAGCCAATCAGCAGTAGGCAATTGTGCCATTTGTCTTCATCTTGCCAACTTCATCCCGTATTGTGAGGCAAACGAGGGAAATGGAGGTGCTTTTCTGGTCAAAGCCATGTTGCAATGCTGCGGGACCAAATGAGGATTTTCTTTTCTGTTGTATGAGTAATGGGGAATTAGTAATTAAGTTCAACATAAGGATGGCAGATCTCAACCATCAAGCTTTAAAGGGATGAAAACAAGAAACAGGTGTATGTGTTAATCATATTCACCTAAATTTCAGCCTGGAAATTGTAAATCATAACTCAGTGTTATTTGTATCCAGTTTGAAAGAAGGTGAATGTTTTTTATGTGGTGGTTTGTTTTTTTTTTTTTCCTTTTCATAACATTGATGTTAATTGCATAGATTGTATTTGTTCAGGGATACACTAATTTAAACTTGGTTATTTCTGAGTTGATATACATAGTGATAGTTAGCTCAGAAGAAAGTATTTTCATATATTTTCTGCAGGATAATTTTATTAGACATTTTGGAAGAGGACATACAGTGTTTAACTCTTCAGACAAAAAAGTTGCCTAACTCCCAAGTGAAAATATCTATGGAAATGTTCTATAAATGATGCTGGCCCTAAATTATTTTTTAATTATCCTGGCATCCATCCTAAAAGCAAATGAGATGATAATGCAGTTCCACCTGTAAAAGCAGTAAGAACTGGATAGTTTTTAGCAGTTTTTTTGTCCACGGCCTTGTTCATTATAAGCTTCTGAACAAACTTGAAGAGCAATTTTGAAAAGACTACTGCAGCATGAGTATTTGAGTTAAGAGAACTCTGAATTTGCTTTGCTTAGATCCTGTCACCGAAGAAAACTTAGAGTTCCTTTGCAAAGATCAGATGAAGGCAACACTTTAAACTACAGCGAGTTTCCTGCTGCCGTTTTTGAACAACATCTGTTCTCTGTTTTTTGGGCTTCAAATTTGTTTCATTCACGAGCGTTTCGTGGCTAATTACTGGCAAAGTCTGCCAATACTCTCGAGGCAATTCTGGACTCTGGAGTTACTTTTCCATGTAGCGTGAAGTCTTTGTCTCACCACCAGCTACAACATTATAGGACTGTCCATATCAGAGCTGCCAAAAAAAGAATGTGGGCTTGTTTTCTGTCAATTTAAGGTGTTTTTAATCCAAACTCTTCTCAGCCTTGGCTGTGTCCTTTAAGCCTTGGATGTTGCATTAGGAGGCCCTGTGAGAGCCTGGGTGACTTTTTGGCAGCTGAGTTGTCCTGGTCCCTCTCCTGTGAGTCAGCAATCGCTCAGGAGTGTTTGCATCAGGAACTGATAGCTCTCCTAAACATGTGGGCACCTGACCTGTATTGATCTCCAGAAAGACATTATTGACCAGAGATAAAAATGTTGTCTCTGTGGAGGGATGTGCAAGTAAAATCTTGCGGGCGGATGCAAAAGGCAGCTAATCTCTGTGCAGATAAGCACTGCTGTGCAGCTGTAATCTCGTTGATATCTGTCCCCACCCCCTCTCCAGCATTCCTGACTAAGCAATGATTTAAATCAGTTTCTGGGGACAACACTAAGTGGTATGGAATCAATGCTAGGAAGTCAGGTCAGAACTGGAAAACCTCTGTTGGTTTGCTCCCCATCTCATTACCTGTGAAAGATTGTTCCCTATTGTATATTTTCCAGTGATTTGTCCATTCTACTCTTAAAAGTTCCAGGGCCTAGGTTTCTACCACATCCCTTGAGAGACTGGTCTAATGTATCTTCCTGTCAGGAATTTTGATCGGTCTTCTTTCTTCCTCTTAAGACTCTTTTTTTCTTTCCTTTTTTTTTCCCCTATACCCTGTTACCCTTTGTTACATTATATTAAATGAAATTACTGTTTGAACATGCTTCATAATGAATAGTTGAGCTTTTCTTTTCCAGCATATATTTAGAGCTTTATTTGTATTTGCAGCTTCTAAATCGGGATTTTAAAAAATATTTTTATAATTATTTTACAGGTAATATTGGGTGTCATATTTATCAAGGTTATCAAGTCTAACAGTATGAGTTTTCCTTAAAAATAGTTAAGAAAATAATATAGGTTTGCTAGTTTGATGGTTTGTTAGCACAAGAGTCCAAATTTCTGGATTTGCTTCTTGACACATCTTGGTGTAAGAAAAACTGGTTTAGACTTTCTGTTGACATTTCTTCAAACGTATATCTAACTTTTTGTGTATTAATGTGGTTTAGATGAGTTTTCATCTTTATGCCTATTTATTTTAGATTATATCCCCTGCAGTATGTTATTCACTATTAAAACTGATTTTTTTTCCCTTGTATTTCTATGAAATACTCACTGTTTGTATCATTTCTCCTATCCTAAGAGACCAAGTGAAAAGTTCAAGGAATTTCGGATTTCTGTGACTTCCCTTTGAATTTGCTGTTAAAGAAATTAGAAAAAATATAAGTCTCTTATTGTTGAATAAGTAAAGCTGTTAACGGAGAGGCATTTAAAGTTGCTTGTGTAATAATTCAGGCACTAGAAAGATAAGGTTTTGCAAAGTATTTCTAGCATAGAAGCAACAGGAAAGTGGTTGTATTAATTCTTAACTTAGTCACCAAGTTAGAGTGATCAGTAAGCAAGTCCTTTTGTTTATTAACATAAACTCTGTTTTGGTCTTCAAGATGTGTGAGTTTAGATGTTATAAAGTTGCACAGTTTAAAATTGATCAGCAGGACTTAGATTTCCATTTCTCTTGCTTCATCCATTTACATTTATAAATATAAAGTGTTATATATATAGTGGTAGTAGTATTACCAAGTCAGTAATGTTAGGGGATTTTTACTCCAGAAACCAATTTGAAGCCATACATCTCATCTCCATAGCATTGGCTGGATATTGCCTGCTGCAAATCCTGTCCATTTTCCAAAAATCCATTATTGCATACACATTTCAAATTGTTTCTAATCTCAGCAGTGCAGGTTTTGCATCAGTTAGCAGCCAGGAAAACAAAATTCCAACAGGCATGAAGTTGTTTGTGCAAATGACACACACTTAAATATTACATCTGCTTTCCAGAAAAGAAAATACAAGATCTGACTTTCCTAAACCTAATTGAATGTAAAGAAGGAAGAACTGGCCAAAGTAATTCAGTCTAGTTATATGCCTATGTAGTTAGTATTCTCCTACCGCCTAAATATTTCCTTGGACCTACTTAAACTTCTTTTCTAGCTCTTGCTGTAGGAGAGAAGAGCCCTGTGGCCAATGAGGTGGTGAAAAATCCATGCCTGGATGCCTTGGACCACTCAGTGGCTCAGAGAAAATGAATTTCTGATGTTGTGTCATGCAAACATAATCTAGTGGAGGAGCAAGCCTAATTGCGCATAGAGGAGTAATTTGTGTTTCGAACAGAGATACAAATTATGCTTTCCTTACAAGCCAAGGTCCTGGCAGAGTAAGAACATTTGTAAAGATGGAAGGCAGAGGAACAAAATGCACAGTATATGCCCCATCTTGCCAATGTTATTTTTATCCAGGGGCTTCTAGAACACATTATTTTTACAAAAATAGCTCATTTTAGGAAAAAAAAGAGAGAGAACCTGGAGGGATACCTCTGTCTCTTTATACTCACTTTTGTTTGTTTTCTCCTAATTTTCTGTCTTAAAATAACAAAGTGCCACCTATCAAAGCGAGACCAGAATACCAAAAGCTGAAAGACACAATAAAGGTTCCCTGTCTGTGGAACCTTCGACTTCAGTGGGAGTAAAAGACACCATAAAACCTTAATTTTAATTCACTAGAGGCTTATAAAAGGCATTCAGATCTTCAATGGCTTGATTCAATTTGGTAGTGCAATTTGATATTTTGGTTCTGACCATTTTTGCATGTGTGTCCTGATAGAAGTCAGGTCTTAATTTCTCTGGATCTATTAATGTGAATACCCTGTACATATCCATGTCACTGACTGTACAGGGTAGAGGATCTGACTCGTTGTGCTAAAGTTATTCCAAGTTTCATACTTAAAGGTGAATTTCTATCCTTTGGCTAATGAAAACCACTTTTTTCTTCCCCCTCCGTGAATTTCCTTTTTTTTTTTTTAAACTCCTAGCTGATCCTTTCCAAATGTCATTGTGCTGTGTGAAGATCTTGGATTCATTAAAAATGTTCCATTGAGAACTGGTAGATATTTTACAAATGTTCCACTTGTTTCCAGGTGACTGAGAAACCCAGGCAGGCAGCTTATCAGTAAAACAGTCAGCCAGATGGTTTTTAGTAAAACAGCGATTTAAATAGTTGAGGGCTTGTTTGATTGCTTTTCTTTTCCTTCCCCTACATTAAAGTATTTTCACTCAAATAGTAAAGCAGAGCATGGGGCAAGAGAAGGAAAATAATGATAAACAAACCCGTTGGTCTATCCAAAAATACAGTTGAACTTTTAAGATGTCCTCTTTGTGTTGTTTTATGCATACACTGAATTATTAAGCATTTTATTTTTTTACAAACACCTCATTTTGCAGATAGTAGTTGACCAACAAAACACACAGCTCTGCTTGTCTTAGAAAAGGTTAGAACTGGAAAGAGGTTTCTGCCAAAGCAGTTACCTCAATTCTCTGCAAGAGCACAAAAAATGTCGGTGTGTTCAATTTAGGGAATAATTTATTTCTCCAAATGCAGGTAGTGAGATCATTAGTTTGTCTTTCATTTGTACAAATGACCCTCGGGTGGCATATGGGCATCATTGTGTGGCACTGGGTCAGCTTTCCTGCCAAAGGGAAAACATTCAGCAGCTGAAACACCTCCCTTCTTCCATAGCTGCAGTGCCCTCGGGGTGCTTTGAGAGATTTCACATTGAAGTATTTTCTTAGCCCCTCCCTGCTGAGTGTGTGAGAGCTGATGAGATCACAGCTTGATATCAGATAACTGCAGGCCAAATATTCTCTAAGAAGATAAATAACCCAGCTATATAGGTCGCTGGAAGAAAGCCTGGCTTCTCTAAATCCAGGTTTCACCTTATAGGTATGTAAGTAATCAATTCACTGTCAAGATCTATTATTTTTAAAAAAAGTTTGCTTTATTTGAAAAGGTACTTAGTTTGGGGTTTTTTTCCCTGCTTGCTGGTGAAACTTTGCTTCAGCATTTTCAAACAAGTTTTTAATGTGTTAAAAGCAGATTATAATTAAGCTCAGTAATTAGTCAAATAATAAATATTCAGAGAGTAGACCATCATAAAAGCCTGATTAGGCTGTGCATAAATACATGTGCATAAGCTACAGCCCTTCTGTCCTTTTATACAAAATAGGATCCTTGCATTCAGATTTACAGAATCTGAAAAATTGTTACCTTTTTTGACAGTTTCTTTTTTGAGAAAACAAACTAAAGCACAGAGGGAAAAATTCAATATTTTAGAGAGATATGTATGGTGCTTTTAACTATAGATTGAAAACATCTTGAGGTTGCCATTTGGGGAAAGCAAAACCTTCCACTGTGTTAATTTACAGTAGAAAGGCAACTATTCTTTATTTCCATTCACTGCATGTCTCACAATATTAATTCGTTTAAGACTCTTATTTGTGGTTTTGTTGTAAAATCAATTACAGTAGGACACCCTGTATGAATAGATTCAACTTTTTTTGCCTTCCACTGTTGTCTCTGACCACCAAACTCAAATGTTTCTGAAGCCTGGGAAGTCCCTCAGAGCAATTATAGCTTAAATATATTTTTAAAACCAACCAGCAAAAGCAATGCTTTGGAGCCTTTATCTCAGTATTAGCCTTCTGCAAAAGTGAAGGGGTCTGTCTGGATTATATATCAATTTATTTTTTTTTTTAAATTTGAAAATTTTCCAAAACCTTATCAGTCAAGTAGGCAGTTACAAATTTTTTGCTCAGAGCATGAGATGACACCTCAAGTGAAATGAAGCAGTGATCTGGAATAGGCACCAGTCACCAGTGAAATTACACTGTCCTGACCTCAGTGGCAGCTTTTCATCCGTGCAAAGTGAGATCCTAGGGAAAGTTCTCAGCTCTTCAGCCACCTCCAGTGAGTAGCAAGTGGTCTGTGAGCATTTTCTAACAGGCAGTGTGCATTTCCTGGCCACTGCAAGCCTTAAATGAAGCAGCAAATAAAAATGCGCATTAAGGAATTAGGAAAACTCTCTGGGATGTCTCTTAAGAAGCTAGGACAACCTTGGATGGTAGTTAAGGATGCAGATATTGTAAAATGTTGTGTAGAAAAATGGCCATGACAGAAGTAGTTCTACAGAAACTTTTTTTTTTTTAATTTTTTTTTAAAATGCCCTTCTGTCCTTAAGGTTACATAAAATTCTTACATAAAAAACTTTATTTTGTAATTTTAAGTGACACTTACAGTAGAGATAAAGTCTCAGGTCACGAACTTTAAAGGTGAATTAAGGCCTCAGTGGATGCATTTGATTTAAAATTTCAGAGTTTTGAGATAAATATTTCCTATTCCTTTATGCTGCACTATAATTTGTTGCCAAGTTTTGTTTTGATCAGTTTATGTCTTACCATTAAATCAAGGTTACCTTCCTAAGGCAACATATTCCTAATTTTTCAAAGAGCTTCAGGTCAGAGGAGCTTTGGAAACTCATATTTTGTTTTGTTTTTATTAATAAAGCACAGAACAACTGAAAAGGTGTATTTTTAATTGGTTTCTCTGCCAGCAGACAGAGCAATAGGACATAGCAGGGAACTTTTTCCTTGGTTTTTCATGCAGATTCTGTAATCACTTTTTGCTTATATTCATACAAAATCCGCCTGCCCAGTAATTTTCAAGGCCTGCCAAGAGCAGATGAGAACGGATAAAACAAAAAAACAAAAAGAAAGCAGAATCCAAGTAATGAAGAATGAATGAGGCAAGAAACAAGGCAACCTTGTGATCTATTTTTAAAATAGATATATTCTGTGTGCTTTATTGCTGCTCCCCTCTGCTTCCAGTTTGCCTGTGCTCTGAGCAGGGATGCCTGTGGGAGGGGATTACCTCTCACAATGGAGGAGCACAATGGTATCTCTACAACTGAGCAAGAATTTTTCCATATTTTTCTCCCTCCATTCATGTTACCAAAGGCTGGGGGCTTTTCTTCTTCTTCTGCTTCACGCCTGATGTTGCCATAACCCAAGTCAAATGCTGATGCTTTTACGGTCGGCTGATAAAGAATGTGCCTCCAAACCTGCCAGGCTGCATTTGTGGAGCACACACCAAAAACTGTACAGTGTCTAGTTAGCATTGCTAATCAATACCTAATGCATATCCTTCAGCTAATCTTTTTGAGCAATTAAAGCAAATTCAAAAGGGAGATTATCGTGTGTAAACAATGACGGCTTAGATATCTTGCCTACTGGCCTAAGGTCTCGCCACGGATCCTGCAGAGTTTACCTTCTGTATCAGTAGTTAATTAAGGTGAAACATGAGGTAATTAGGGCTAATCCCAGCGCTATCCTGCTGGCCTATTGCTTCTCAGGCCATGCCCCAAACCAGAGCATTTTCACAGCTTGTGAAATGTTGCCATTTTCGGAGCAGATTTTAAAAATTGATGCCCATGTTTATTGCAGACAGTGTTCCTAATCCTTTAAGGGAGCTACACTGAATACGGTCCAAGTGGAAAAAGGGAAAAAATGGCTTCATTTATTTTTCTATGGGTTTGAAAACTGCACTGTTGATACAACTTTACTCTAGGACATTCCTTGTAATTGACAAGGGATTAGGGGGATTAAATTTGTACTCTACACTTGTTTCCAACTGCTTGTGTGAAGCTTCTTTTTTTCCTTTTAATGCATTGCATTTGTCAACATAGAAGAGGGATGCACACTCATGGAAGATGAGTTCATGCACAGACATGCCAGTGTGATATAAATTAAAAGATATATATGGTCGTACCTGGAAGAGCTGCCTCAGAGCAACATGGCTTTGTTTGCCTCAGAAAAAAAACATGCTTTTCCTCAGAAACAGTTTGGCCTTCGTGGAGCAGTAAGGAGGCCCTGCTGAGTTACGTCTGGTCTCTGTCCTTCAGGATACATTTTCTCTTTGTGTAAGGAATATTTCAGATGCTCGAGACTATTTTATTTTTGAAAAGAATGGGTTTAACTGCTTATTAGATATATATATAACTACACAGAAAGGCTCACCTTTTTAATAGGAAATACAACAGATTTATTTTAACCAATAATAAAGTAAGTCTTCATCCCAGAAGACATTTTATTAGGCTTTTAAATTTTTAGCTTTGCCGTATGATCTTGAGTCATGTATCAAATAAAATGACTTAGTTTTTCTAATTAGCTGTTAGTATGAATACATTGTCAACCAATGACTCTTATTCCTTTTGTACTTCCTCAACCTGATCCAGTGCTTCTGACTGGTATCTTATGCCAGGGAGGAATTTAGACCTTTACTGGAGACTTGGTTCCATGCAACTCCCAGATTAAAAAAATAGGTTTAAAAAGAATAGGAAGAGGTAGTCAAAATGTAACATTCAGAATTTAGGAAAGGACTTTTTTGCTCTCAGTTGACATGAGTTTTGTTAATTGTAAAACTGACGTAGGTGTTGATGGACATGAGTGACATTTTGATCACTCATCCCTGCTTTTCCAGGAGTAGTATTTTGTTCAACTCTGCCATAAAGTTTCAAGTGTCTGACAGAACCTTTTACTTAGACTCTATATTTACAACTTGTTTGTTTTGTTCTTAATACTGCCTGCCTCAGTTTTCAGAAGCCAGGGAAACTGAGACTGACAGTATTCAATTTGATATCACTTCCCTGCCTGCTGGGCTTTTTAAATTGCCGGACAGTGAATAGATACATTTCCTTAATTCCTCAACATCCTTTTTTTGTTTATTTTTCTCTAGTTGCAGTCTTTATCTTCCTGAATGTTATAATCCTTATGGTTTTTAAGAATAGGTGTTAAAATCACAGGCCTAAGAATAAAAGGTTCTCCCTTAGATTTATTGGTTTTTAGACATTTAATATGCTTTTCACTTGATTTCAGCTTCTAAAGCTGAAGGAGGGTCTGTTCTGTCTGCATAAATGCAAAGAGGATTTGCAGCATGACATTTAGCAGTATATTGTATGAGGTTTGCTATTGATCCCTCTGGTGGGGATGAGTGCTCAGAGGGAATAAATGGGCTGCTTTTATGAGGCTCTCTGTCATCATGGATTTAGCTGTTTCATTTGCAGATTCCTGTAAATGTTTGCCTGATTTATGGCCAGTAATTTTCGATGGAGGAGGAATCGACGTGTCGTCAGCAAATGATTGCGAGTTGTTAATACTTTCAAGTGGCATCTGAAAATGTTCATGCACTTGCATTGATCCAGACTGCTTCCCACTTTACAGCTCCAAATGTTTTAGTGTTTTGTTAATATCACATACGTGAGGCTTGGGATGCGTTTCATTAGTGGGGTGTGGGAAAGTGTTACAAGAATCAATCATAATTCAGATCCATTGTGTCAAGCAAAGTTTAAGCAAAAAGGGAAGAGACTCAACTTCAGCATGCAGCAGTTCCACCCGGTAGCCTGAAATTATTTTTGTGGTATTTCCCTGAGAGTTGCTGGAGGTACGGTCCTGTGCCTGTGTTATCCTAGTGTGAAAATACCAGCTTTGAGTCTTCACACTTGCAGTGAGATTTGTTCTTCAGGGAGTTATTGATATACATGTGATGGCATTCATTTATTTTGTTCAATCTACTAGTGATAGCCATTATTTTTATTTACTGGTAATGCCACAGTAGTTGTTGGGCAGATGATTTTATTGTTTATTTTATTGGGGGGGTTTTTTGTTGTTGTTGTTGTTTATTTTTTTGTTTATTTTTTCTGTACATGCCATGCTATACTGTTGACACTGATAACTGTGGTGTAAACTGGTGATTGCTTTAATGACATGTTTGCTAGCTACACAAAGAACCGCGGACACGATTTTTTTTTTTTTTTTAATAAAGGCTAGCTTGGTGTAGCTATTCATTCCCAGAAAATCTGAAGTCCAAAGTAAATGTACTTTACACTGTGTGTTCATAAAAGTGCCAACTGCTTAGCTTGCTAGCACAGAGCTGTAATACTGTTCCCTACTTTGTATAATCTCTAGGGTCTCTGATACCCATGCAGAGTGTGGAGTACTTTAATATTAAAATTGAGATATCAAGTACAAAAAGGCTTTATGGAAACCCGCCTAAAATGGTGAATGGGTCCTGTCCTAACAAATAACAACAAAAGGCTCTGTTTCTGTGGGAAGTCCAACACTGGCCTCATTGTGTGCATACATATTGAAATTGGAAATTCTTGCCCTGCTTCCAGAAATAAAGGCAGCATCTAAATTCACTTTGTCATCATCATTGATATGCATGGAGTAATACAGGAATTAATTGCTCTGAGAACAACTGTTAGAGATGGATACACCAGGTGAATCACAGGTTTTTTCTATAAGTAGAGTTGTTCTCAAACTTGGCCGTACTATTTGTGGTAACATTTATTTTTAATATTAAAATGAGATAAGGAGAAAACAGATTACTCAGGTAGTCTTTCACTTCCAGGTTTTCTACTTAAATCCAATTCAGCATCAAGGCTGTTACAAAACGAAGCCTTCAGCAAGTAGGATCTGTCCTCTTGCTGGAACACAAAGGTGCACAAACTTTTTCTGAACCCTGATGTAGTCACCTGTGAGGATCCTAGGAGGGGCCACAGAACAGGTAATAAGAAACAGGGAGGTAGGCTTTCATTTCCTGATTTATTTAAGGCATCCAAGTCAGACTTACTTGTGGTTCTTGGAGGGGTCACATTATCTGAGACTTGTAGATGTTAATATTCTTACTCTGAATGGTTTTTCATGAGCAGAAAACAGGCCAACTTTTTGCAGCCCGACCAGCTTTTCTTTCTGCTTTGTATGGCCAGTTTTGATCACCCTTTATTTAGTCTCAGAAATAATAGTCTCACGTGGAACATCAGTAGGTGGAATTATGTCTGGCAGCCAAGTGATAGTAAAGAGGAATTTTTGTGAATCTGAAGGAAAACGTATCTTGTTTACTCTTCTGTTCAAGTATTCCTCTTGTATAGCCGGTGCTCCTGTGGAGATATCACTTAATTAGTCAGAAATTTGCTGCGTGTTGCCTTTATTATTCCTCACCGTGAGTGCTCCACCTCTTTCTCACCACCAGCCTTCAGCAAAACAAACCCCCCAGAAAGATGAGCTGCAGGAAGCAAAGGAGAGGATTATTCATTATTAGCAATTGTTATACAGAAAAAAATGTGGTCTCTTTCAAGTCAGCCAGCTGCCTTGTACATTAGGAACTCTGTTTAAGAGTATTTTAACCTGTCTTTAAAAAAATTAACAAGAAAATTAAATTTTCAGAATGAAAGTACAGCTGGTTGCTACGCAGATGAAATTGTTATCAGTCTGTGCATTTCTTTAACAAGGTATTCCTTCCATATGTGTTATGAAAAGGCGGTAGGAGAATATATATATATATATATATTCATCCCCAAACAGTGACCCTTCAAGCACTTTTCAAGAAGTTAGTGGGTTTTTTTCTTCTTTAATAATAGGAATCCTGAGACACTGGTAGATAAATCTTTCCAGCTGCCCAGTTAGCAGGTGGTCTGGTAGAGTTAACATCCATAGTTCTTCATTCACAGCCTACCCACATCCTCCTCCTGTGCACAAAAAGATAAATTGGTAATGTTTTATCCTTACCAGGTATTGGAGGATCTCAAAGTTTTTTGATATTGGTAATGAAAAATGGCTCACAGTGCTCTTGACAAAATTCCCATACCAGTTTGTGAATCTGGATGGACAGTGAAATTCTTTTTCCAGATCATTGGATCATAAAATCCTTTAGGTTGGAAATTACCTTTAAGATTGAGTCCAACCATTAAACAGAACTGCCAAACCCACACCCCCAGCTCCCTTACCAGACTTGTGCTCCAGACCCTTCCCCAGCTCTGTTCCCTTCTCTGGACACTCTCCAGCCTCTCAATGTCCTTCCTGCAGTGGGGAACCAGAAGCTGGACACAGGACTGAGGTGTGACCTCAGCAGTGAGGAATACAGGGGGGACAATCCCTGCCCTGCTCCTGCTGCCACACCACTGCTGATCCAGGCCAGGTGCCACTGTTTTTCTAGCCGGCTGGCTCTTGTTCAGCCACTGTCAACCAGCGTCCCCCACGTCCTTTCCAGCTGGGAGGGTCTCCAGGCACTCTGGCCCAGCCTGCAGATCTGTGTGGGGCTGTTGTGACCCAAGGGCAGCACCCAGCACTTGGCCTCGTTGAACCTTTCAGCCCACTGACCTCACCTGTGGATCCAGATTCCCTCTGCAGAGCCTTCCTGCCCTCACACAGCCAGGTACAGCATTTCCTTCTTGCCTGCTGGGAAGGTTAATGAAAGACTGGTAATTCCCAAAGCAACTTATCTTCTTGTTTCTTTGCAATATTTCTCACAGTCTTGATTATCTGAAGGTGCTTTAATTTTCAGAGCCATATATGTATCTGTACTATGACAGGGATTTTATTAATGCCTGATGAAAATATAAAAAAGGAGCATAATTAAGCTATTCTTGGTTGTAGCTGATATGAGGATCTTATGTTTATATTCTCTCTAATTAAGGTTCTGGCTTTGCTCTTACTCATAATTTCTGCTAATATATGAAATCAATCTTGTGCTACTTAACCTTAAAAATGGTAGACAAAAGTGTGGTTTTATTAAATTTATATGTGCTTTTTAATTGTTCTGTGTGGATGGGAGTATTTACTTGGTGGACTGGATGCATCAGCGATGTTTTAAAAAATAATTGTCATATATAATTTGAATACACCAAATTTGAGGGAAAAGGGCATGAATGTATGAAAACTCAGGGGGTGAATGGTTAAGCTGTACTACTAACACAGGTATATGAAGGTAACAGAGCCTGTTCACATCCTGCCTGTCCTGGGCAATCACTGTCATCATGAACAGACAATAAAACAGGTCAGTGTTTCAACCAGTGTTTCTCAGCCCTACCACAGAGAGCTTTTGGTTCTGCAACACTTGGAGTTGTGTTCCTTTTAGTAACTAGGTACTAATGCTTTTGGTAGCAATTTTTGGTAGTAATTTGGTAGTAATTTTAGTGCAGCTTTGGCATTGCCTCTGATCCTGAACCGTTTCTTCCAAGCACCATTTTAAGGGAGAAAGCATTTTTGGAAGCCTCAGTCTTGAGCTTCATTTGAAGTCTAACCCTGGAAATAACACTGAGGTATTTGAGCTTTAACTGATGCATTAAACCAAACCTGCCAAGATTACTTTCCGGAGAGAAGACCTTGGGGTTACTCTAAATTTTCGGTTTTCCTGCTATTCTTTTTCATTTTGTGTCTGTCCCTGCCTGTTTCAGCACCTCCTAAAGGCTGATTAATGAACCCCCATTGCTGGCAGTCATGAAATATGTTGTGTGCAGCATCCTCCCAGCAGGAGGAAATGTTGCTTGTTGATGGTTGGCTGCACGTGAGGGAAAGCAGCTACCCAAGGCTGAAACCGTGGACATTTCCTGCAGATAAAAGCTGGATGGTGAGTACTGGCAGAAAGAAGAATAGACAAAAAAGCACAGCAGGGTTTTGGATCCATAAAACATTTGCTCCCCAACTGTCGCACTCACGGTCTCTGCATCTGGTGTTGTGTTGACTCATTTCACCTGAATCAACCAGCCAGCTTATATTTGTTTAAGTTTTCAGTTTGAACACAGAACATGAAATCCTTTTATCCAATACATCTGTACTGCACCAATTTCATCATTTTAATATGCAAAAATTAATTTGCTTTCTCTGTTTAAAAAACCTGAACTATGAGTTTAGTTTTATCAGTTTTTTGGTGGTCAATGTTTACATTTGAGCAGACAAATTTTTAACACCTTTAACTCCATTAGATAGTTTACAGAATTATAAAAATGAATTGTTTAAACTATTGGTTGTTTGTACCTTATATTTCTCAAGAATGATTATTATGCAGGGTTATGTGGACTAGTCTCATAACACTGGAACATCTGTACAGACTAATGTAAGAGAGACTAACATATAAAGGAGGATAATTTAATCTGTGAGGTTTAAGGAGATAATTTGTATTGGCTTTTTCTCTTGACTTTTTAAAATTTAATTTTTCATTTGCTTTTAATGGACAAAAGAAGCTTGATTTTTTTTCAGTTTGACAGAAGTCACTCCAGGAGGCATAAAAATAGTGAAAGGAAGAGTGGTGAAGACAGAGTTGCATGCATACATGAGCTCTGTTACTCATGTCCTTTATTAAACCAAGCTCAATGGCTGTATGCTCATTCCTTCTGAGGACAGGGAAGATGCACAATCTGCCTCAAATACCCCATAAGGCAAATTAGATTATTGTGCTGTGTTATTTCATTGCCTGTGGTTGGCGAAAACCACCTTGTGGTTATTTACTTAGGCAGCTCGGTACCTGACTATTCTGGACTTAGTGGCATTAAATGCAGGGGAAGAAATGTAAAGGAAATGCAGAGTGAGGAGGAAGAGTAGAAAGACCAGGTTAATCACCCACTTGCCACTAAACACTGCTGGGAGGGAGAGAGGACTGTGTGGAGCTGCCTTTGGCTCAGACTATATTCCTCCTAGAGATTCTTGCCCCATGCAGAACCACCCCATGGGCATGGCATGGTCCCTCCCAGGGGAGCAGGGTGACAGATAAAGGTAGAGGAGGATACAAAAAGTACCATAGAACAGCAGGCAGTGATGAGGCCTTGAATTTGTATTTTGCTAGAGATACACAATGCATTTGGCTGGTTTAGAGTTAAGGCTGCACAGGAGGAGAATTGTACTGTGTAATGCATAAAGTAGCACATGCAGCTCAGATTCTACTTTTGTTGACAAGTGAGACTGAATGTTGGTTAGACACAGAGAGAGGATGAGAAAAGATGGGATTTTACAAGAAACATTTTTACATTCATGAAGTCATAGTTTTTTGATTTAGAATTAAATGGAAGAGTTGCTGCAACTGTGCTGCCTTGCCTCTCTCTGAACCTAGGACTTCACACACACATTTGGGTGTATGTGCTCCTACATTCCTAGTCATTTTCACAAGAAAGAATTAAAAATTCTTTCAAAGGCATCCAGTTGAGTGGCTTTCAAGTTCTCTTGCAGTGTGAAAAGTAGTTCCCCTGCAGGATTAAATGAAACCAAGAGTATTTCACGTGTGGCACGTTTAAGAATCTTATTGCATGTCTGTTATTTCCAAATCTAAATTGAAGTAAAAGTCAAACCATCAAATTATCTTTTGCAATTTGTGACAGAAAGTAATTAGAACTAAAGGAAAATAGACATCAGAATATTGTGCAGAGATGACTGCTTCTGGACAGAGATACAAAATAACAAAGAATTAGTTTAATCTTTTTTTTTGAATGCACAGGGTTGTAGTCTTATCTCAGTTTGGTTTTTGTTTTTTCCCTTCCCACGATGAAAAGATTAGAGATACAACCAATGGTGTCATTTGCACTCATGCAAGGAACTTTCAAAGCATAACATTGAATGGAAAAAGCAGGTTGTCTATATTCGATCTATTGTTGGAGTGATAGACTGCCTATAACTAAAACAAGATAAAGAGTAACTGAGAAATGTGTCATTTTTGCTAATGCTGTGAAAAACAAAAAGAGAATTTGAAAACTCCCTATATTTAATCACGCTGTAAAAGAGCTTTTTTTAATTAATAATTTTTAGACCTAGAAATACGTTGAAGCAGATAAAGGTAACCTCACATTTATAAGGTTCCAGAGTGGAAGGATAGTCAAAATTTTCACTTGTTTCCTGGAACAGTGTATTCAGTCAAACACACTTTCACTAGTTCGGCCGACCTTTATCTTCCTTTCCCTAAGCATCATCTTGCTTTATCCCCCCTGGAGCTTGCACAGCTGAGATCCTTTGAAAAGGCAGTGAGTCTGCAGGGTCTTGTGCTCCATGAAATCTCACAGAGATGAACAGCCTGGAACCAAAATCCTGCAGCTCCTGTGCTAATGGACCTTTGGGAGCATCCTCCCAGGGAGAGAGCTTTGGGAGCATCAGGAGACAGAACCCTTCCTGGTAAAGAAGAATAGGTGGGTTTGAACAAATTGCTTTAAATTTCACACTCAGCATAGCTGTGGGGGTGAGAGCCATGTGCTGTCTTCTTGAGCTGACACCTGCCTCCCACGGCAGCCACTGCTCCTGGCTGTGGAGCTGATCCTGGAAATCTCCAGGTGCAGGCACGGCCGCAGCCCCGCGCAGGGACAGCGATTCCCAGCCTGGCTACTCCCAGGGCTGCTGGCCCTGGCCATCTGTGTCAGAGCAGCAGATGCCATCCCCAGCAGCACGGGCACAGCGGGACCTGTGCTGCTGCCTGCTCACCTTCAGACATCTGTCACTTCCTCCAGCATCCTCATCCCAGCATGGGCAGCCCGGACACATGGCTGCTTTCCCACCAAGCCCACAGGAATACTCATGAAGTGGGGTGTTGGTCACTTGGAGCTTGTGTAGTTGAACCTAAATGAAAAGTTAGTGATCAGCTTTCTCATGTGTACCCATTACCTGATGGAAGGAGGCACCTTTGCACTTTTCCCTTCAATTTATGTTTATTTCAAGAAAAATAAAAAAGTGGAGTCACTGCTCTGCTTAGGTTTTTTTTTCTTTTCTCTTTACAGGACTTTCGTCCTCTCTATTCAGGTGACTTATATTTTTCTTCCCTCTTAAAGTTACACTTTCAGTGTGAGTGGAGAGTCTGATGTAATTGCAGGACTCACAGATTAGCACAGACTTTACTACATTACCTGTGCCTCTTATGCAGCCTTTCCTAGACTTCAGTAAACACTGTGGGCTTGGGATGTGAATTAATGTGATACTGGAGATGAGTTCATAATGATGAGTGGTAGAAAAAGGAAGACATCCCATTTAAGACATCTCTGGGATCAGGTGTGCATTCACACAAAACCAGAATATATGAGTTTACTTTGGAATTTCAGCAGAGCAATGGTGTGGCAGAATCTTCTTCTGGGGACTGAGCATGTTGGTTTGAGTCTGTTCCTGTGGTGCTGCT
Organism: Sterrhoptilus dennistouni; assembly: GCA_013397095.1. Taxonomy (NCBI): domain Eukaryota; kingdom Metazoa; phylum Chordata; class Aves; order Passeriformes; family Zosteropidae; genus Sterrhoptilus; species Sterrhoptilus dennistouni. The sequence goes on along the minus strand of VWZU01003154.1, from coordinate 849,003 downwards.
GAGCCTGGCCTCTCCCCATAAAATATTTCAAGTTGGGTTCCTTAAACCAATGATTTCCAGAGAGCAATTCCATGGGCTTATTAAAGGAACCTGCAAAAGAACAGTGTGGAGGAATAACAGAATCAGAGATGAGGAAATTGGAGATCTCAGGGGACGTTTAAAGGCAGCTCTTAGGTGAGCATAGGAGCAGGACACGAGGGAAAGCAGTCAGCAGAATAGCTTTGGCCAGGTGACAGACGGAAATACAGCAAAAGAGACAAGCCAGGGTAGAAGAGAAGAAGCAACAGAGAATAATACATAGCATGTCTTTCTCCTTGACGTCAGGTTTTTCCTGAATAAAAGTTCAGTAACAATAATCTCCATCAACAGGCCTAAAGGTTTTTTGAACACAGCACTCATAACCAGGAGCTGTTGCAAGGGATTTGTGGTTCTGCAGAGCCTCTGCTTTTTCAGTGAGAAACTTGAAAAGTGATAGTCCCTCAAGGAAAATTTAGTTTTGCTGCTCTTCTTGTTATTCTTTTTCAAAAACGCACCAATACTGCTCAGCATCTTCCATGTCCCTGATGTAGTGCTGCTTATCGATTTTAGTAAATCTGCTTTGCTGTAAATGTCTGTAGTGGTAGATCATCTTTATTTTACTTTTACGAGTCAGAATTAGTGTATTGCAAAAAATTTTGCACTGGATGGCATCAATCATACCTGATTTATAACTGAAGTGGTGATGTCAGAGACTTAAGTAAGAGTATTATGTAGGCTTAGCAATGCAATGAAATTTCAGTATAAAATTGTTACTCAAAATTATCTTAAATAGAAGGAAGGGAGAGTTTTAGCTGTATTCACTGGTGACATTCAGGTTTGGTAATTTATTATGTGTTTTTCTTAATCACTGTGTCTATTCATTATTAATACAGAGTGAAAACTTTCTATGTAACCATTGGGGGCATGGTTTTTATTGAGTCTATTGTCCTCTGCATTTCTTTAAAGTAGCCACCTACTAACAGCTGAAAAGAGTTTGAACTGTTCAGTTTAACTAAAAAGGTCTGCATAATATTTTAGCAGCTTGTTAACAGGCCTGTAGACAGGTACTAATTACACCCCAATTTACAATACATCAGTTTAGCACTATTGATCTGTTAAAAAAAAAAAAAAAAAAAAAGAAAGTAAACTGAGCAAAAGCCAGTCTTGTTGCTGAAGGAATGATGTATTGATTCCATCTGACAGTGCTTTGTCTACAGATCAATGGAGATGCGTGGTATAGACCAGAAGAATGAGACAGGGTCATCAAAGGTCAGCAAAAGAACAGGGTGTCCCAGATTATTGGAGACAATGAAATGAACATATCATAAAGTAGACCTGATTGGCATTTGTAAAAGAATCCACCAGTAACAGGTTTTCCCATGTCAGAGAGGAAGAACATACTCTATTTTACAATTAGCTTTAGTTTCTCTCTGAAGAGAATTAAGGGGAATTCAGCGTCTACTCAGTAACGTGCTGATTGCAAAAAGTCCTGCAAGTTTGAAATAATTAACTGCCTACAGCTCTTCATGTTTGTAAAAAGTGGAAGCTGCCTTCTGAGAGATGTTAGTCTTTGTCCAATATAATAGAACATTTTAAAATTCAAATATTCAAAAATTCTTAATCCCCTAAATTCTTCAGCCCCTTGTTTCGATGGCTGTAATTTCTGTTTTGTGGTGCAGAGCGATTCTAATTCTGTTACATTTCAGCTTTGCACACTGAAGAAGTAAGTAGGTATGTTCTGGTTTAATTCGACAACAGCCCTGAAGTGTACTTGTACCACAATGTGTTATTCATTCACGGATTTCTCATGTCCTCAATGTCCTCTGAGACGACGGGCTTTATATTTTAAATAAGGAGAAACACTACAATAATATGGTTAATCCCTTACAGCTTTCATGCCTTCTAAATCCTTCCTCTTTCTGCTTTGGAAATTTAACTTTTACGATGAGGGGGATATCTGTTCCACACAAGTATTATAATTTAGGACTTAATCCCAAAAATTAATGTTTAATCTGCACTGCTGCCTTTTTTTTAAGAGCTGCTGAATAGGTGTCATTCAAAAAAATTGCTTTCAGAGCTTTCTAATCCACATTTTTGCATCACTGCTATGATTTCCTCAGGTTTTGCCATGTTTTGTAGCTAATTGCCTAACGCTGGATGATAAAAGGTTGAGGGTGCCTGTTCTTCCAGCATAATCACAGAGGAACAATTCACCACGGTGCCACTTTGGCCTCCCCTCTGAGGAATCAGATTTAGCACAGTTTAGAGTTAGAGATGCACAGTCACTGTATCTCTTCAAAGCCCATCAGCTGTTTTGGTTCCAAGTGGCATTGCAGCAAGGGAAACCATATCTGCATCTTTTACCTCAATCCCTCTTTTCTGCCTTTTGGGACAAGGTAGTTTTTATGGGATATGGTCTACACCAGCACGTAGTACAATTGCTTTTGGAAATAACGTTCTTCATAATGTGAATTATTCACAGTAGAACACCCTGGGGATTTCAGGTCTTTAAGGTGGTCAGGTGTAGTGTGTCAAGACAGTGTAAAGAGAATGTTTAAATTTAAATGGAAAAATGCCTCTTGGCATAGTGCTAGGTAACAACAGTGACAATCTATCTAAATTAAAAATTTCTGAATATAATGCAAGTATTTCTGGAAAAAAAAAAACACCTGTTCTTAGAATGTGTTCTACTTCTGCCTTAAAGAAATAAATATGGAATAAATAGGTCAGTTCTTCAAGGAGACATTACATTAGTTTTGTATTGAGTTTTCCAGCCTAGTCATAATTGGAAAACCAGTTCTTACTCTTTAAAAGTCCTTATAAAGTTTTCAGAAAAGGAGACAAGGATGTTGAAATCACTGCTTTGACCATCAGTCAGTTTTGAAGTTTACTGCCTGTGAGAAATTAGGTGTGGTGCCTATTCTTTGTTTTACTGATGTACCCTATTTGCCTTTGGAATAAACAGAGAATTTCAGTTTCTTGGTATGATTAATCCTTTGTCATTTGTATGCACGTTGTTCATCACAGTTTGTCCAAGCTTGTAAGGTAGGCTTGAAATACCATTCATTTTTCTCTTTTATAAGCATTACCTTATAAACCATGTAGGAAATACCCCAAATAATGCATTAATTTGAGGCACACAGTGTCTGAAATGATAATTTCAAAATCTGTCTCCCCAGGGGTTTGGATTTATACATACTAAGTTAAATGATTAGTGAAACTGTGGCACATTAAGTGCTCATTGCAAGTTACTAGGAAGTTTTCATACTAATTAAGATTTTGATTTAAAACATCACAGTCGAATTTTCTGTGTTTCCATTTGTAATTTCCTCTTTCATTTTGTTGCAGTCATGAATGACATTAACTAAATTCCATTTTGCAAGGTGCTGACCCTCCTAAAAATCACTGTCTTAGGAGTTCATGGTCTCACTCAATTCACAGGGAGACTTCATTACTTTCAGGTTTTAATCTGCTGGGATAAAGAAAAGTTGACTAAATAGCACAAAAATGGGAGTGCTGCATTTTTAATTTTGTTTTTGAGGGGGGAGTCAAAAAATCTGATCTATGCTATATAACATAACAGACACCTATTTAAAATAATACTTGTGTCTCTTCCTGTGAGGTGAAAGCACTTCTGGAGTTTTTTGCCTGTAAGATTCATAGCAATATTTCTAAGACTGTAAGAGAAAGAAAGAAGAGGGGCTTGACTTCGCTGTGAACATGCACTGGAGGTGCTGTGATAAATGTTGGATGAACATGACCTAGTGACACACTCTGACACAACTCTGAGCCTCCTGCCACACTGATGTTTCTGTAGGTCTTGAACTTCTGTGCACCTGTGGAGGTTTCTGAGCACTTCTGAGAACTCGAATTCAAAATACCAAATTTCCCTAAGCAGTTACTTTCATATGGAAAGCGTGAGTGGACCACAGCTAGGTCATGCTGGCTTCAGGAAATAGAACATATTTCCAAATAATTTCATAGCTCTTGCTAGGAGGGTTTCTTGATAAATGTTAACATTACTGATATATCACCTTGATAATGTTCAGAATTACTAAACATTTCCTCTGTACGTAATATGAGGTAATGTTCTACTGAAGTTGATGTCTTTTTTTTGTATTTAATATCTTCTCATAGTTGGCCAATGTATTTAAAAAATGTAATTATTAGGTGAGTTTTTTGATCATTTGGTATGGAAAGTGAGGCATATGTGTTCAGTGTTAGTCCCTGTGTGTGTCTGCTTACTGACCTTCTTGCTCTGATTCTCATAATTTCAGAGGAAATTTGACAGAGGTAGAAAAATTTGTGTTGTATTGTGTTTATATTTTGATGGTAAATGCCAGATTGAAAAGATACATTCTATGCTGAAGAGGGAGAGTAGTCCGGTGTCTGTACAGAAATCTGCAGAATTGATTGTCCTATTGAGAGGATGGAAATTAGTGTGGGAACACTTACTCCAAGCAGTGTTGTGCTGAAACTGTAAGCTGGTAAACAAATTCCCAAGCCCTCATATTATCCTGATGCAATTTATCAACTTATATGATAGATGTTACAGGAAAAGAAAAAAAAGATTCTTGTGGCTTTGCTCTGGCTATTGCTGTTACTCCCTCAGGGAATGTTGTCAAGTGGTTTGGGTAGAAAAAGACACTTAGGAATGGTACATCCCTTAAGTGTAAATTAAGAAGAATACCTTACACCATCTACAGCTGGCTGAGAACCATTTACTTTAATAATGACAAATTAGTCAAACCTTGTAAATCATTAACAAGCAATTAACTTTGTTTCTAGAGTTTCAGCAGGCGGAGCTGTTCTTATCACTGTGACTGCCTGGGAACTTTATCTGCCTCCCAAAGCAGCTCAGTCTGTTCGATGGCAGACTGTGATAAAGGGCTTTGGTATGTCACAGGTGCCTTGGGAAAGGAGACTGAGGCAAGGATTGGCTTTTTCACCTGCTGCTGAGAGACTCTAGGACTGTTGCTGAAGTCTCTCTCAAACCCAAGTCTGTTGGTACAAATTAATTTGCGCAACTTCAGTGGGAGCTTTACAATCAGCGCAGTGCATTTGGCCAGTACAGTGTATTTCCAGCCAGGGAGGACAACTTCATTGTCCTTTATTGACCTTTTATTTTATACCGGTCTAAAAAGCATCTGCAGCAGACAGGCTACTAATATAGTATGACATTTTTACATACAGACCTGGACTAAGGTTTGTCTTGCATATGAGAAAATAGCAATGTTGATAGAAGGTTTTCAGAGCTTCTTACCTAAAAATAAGCTGCTACATCTCCCTTGGCTGGGTGATTTTCAAAGATGCTAGTTAACAGTTCAAACATTTATTTAGATGTGCCATGAGGATGTATTTAGTGAATTACATCTAGACTCCTCTAAACTCCTCGTTTTATACAATCTTATGTATCAAAATACTATTCTTCCTTTTGCAAAATGTTACATTTAAAATAAGCTACTATTATAACTTAATTACTGACTTACAAGTAAAATACGTGTGCCATGCAAAATGAGTTTGTTTAAGGAATTATATGTCTCTTTATTTAGCTATTTAATGAAGAAAATCTTTAAAAACAGCAGTAGGTACAGGTGAATCTTTCCCAAATTATGCTTTCCAAGATAGAGCTGAAATAGATCTCTTTAGTGGAAGCCAAGGAGCAGCTAAGCTTATTTCTGGATGGAGAATTACTATATGCTGTGTCTTGTATTAAAATGTTTGTTTTGTTAGAACTTTTTAATTCGTTTGCCCTTCCTATGAGAGACTCTCACTACAGCATTAAGGAAATATTATCAATCTTGGCATAATTTCTAACTTCTGCCAAGGTCTTGGGATTCAAAATCCCTACAATGCAAATTAAATTAAGTACACCTTTCCCAGAGAACACACATAACCTTTCTGAGGTGTAAGGCAAACACACATCATTGTTTTCTGTTTTATCTCATCTGGGCTGTCTAATCCAGCCCAGGTCTAAGGAGTCAAGCCTCCACTGTGCCTAACAACCACCTGAGAACAATTTCTCTGGAGAAAATAAATGGGTTTCTTGTCAAGGCCATTGTAACAGAAGAGCTGGGAGCATTGATACTGAAGGGGTCATTTTTTTCCTGTTGTGCACTAATTTGAGGGTGACATGTTGTAAATGTTGCAGTTTCATAAGTTGCATGAGACATCACTTTGTCTTTTCCCTTTCAGATGTTTTCTAAAACCGATGTCACCATCAGTCATGTATAAAGCACATAATCTTTTATCATCACTATGCACATTCTGACACCCTGGTGATTTAGTCTTAATACCATCCCTATTACTCTGTAAATGAAAATCCCATATTGTATTGGACACACAGTATCTTGTTTTCCTACCTCACAATTTCCACTGTTTCTCTTCTCATCATCCAGTCCTGCTTGTTTCTGTGTACTGAGGCTTGTTGGTCAGCTGTTTCCAGGAGTAATTCAGGATGTTAATTTAACTGAAACAAAACATCAATGGAAGTATTTCGTGGTCAAAAGTAAGAGGTAGGCCAGTAGTTTTCCCCCAGAGGAGAGTTGTGAGTGGTAGCAATTCTCTAGAGAAGTCATTAAGAAGGAGTTTAACAGCTGGACAGCCTTTATGGAGTCAGATCCTCAGGGTATCACTCCAGCAAAGTAACTGCTGGAATGTCAGCCCCTGAGGCTGAAGTCTCAGGTATGTTTGTAGCTTTATGCACTGTGAGTATTCCTGTTGACTTCGGTGGGTTTACTGACAATGGGTATAGTTAAACATCTGCATAAATCTTTGGGACATACAGGTCTGTAGAGTTTTTCTCTGTTTATGAGCATTTCAAACCTTATTTTGGAGAAACTCATTTTCCTCCTTCTCATCTGAGGGTTCAGAACAAAGCAGGAGCACAGCCATTTCTGTTTCTGATTTCAGCAGTTGTTTTCTGTTGGGTTGGTTGGGTATTTTTTTAAACAGTCAAGAGAATATTTATTTTGCAGATGTAGATGTATCAATTAACATGTGATTTTAGCCTTCATATGGAAAATAGGCAGCCCCTGATGGCTTAACTGGCATTTTGAAAGAGAAAAAATTAATGTCATATAGTTATAGAATTTGTATTTAAAAATATACAGATACACCCAGCTATACAATCACACTCAGGCCCACATGCCCACATGTACAATATTTATCTGTGGGGAATTCAGAGGGTTTGTTTAATGTATTGATTTTCACCTTTTCCCACATTTACTAAATGGGCCAAGTAAATACAAGTAAAATGTCACTTACCAATTCTTCTGTGTTCTTTTCAAACTTTGGATGGAACAAGGTCTCTCTACAGCCATTTTAGGCAGAAGAGTTTTTTGAGAATGCAAGTGTGAATTTCCATAAAAGTGGCTTTGCCTAAATACTTAAGGTGACTTTTAACTGAAAAACTATAAAGTACTTTGCTTCAATACTAAAGATAGCTTTTAATTGAAAAGTGTAAGTGAACCTACAAAGCAAGGTTAATGCTTAGTGGTATAATTTTATACATGCACTTTGGCAGTCACAATGGCTTTGATTCAACCTTGACTTCCTACAAGATCATAAAAAGGCACAGAATAATTTGTTATAAAAGAAATGAGAAGTGAAGTACAAATATGAGTCGCATAACAAATTCTGAAGATGAAATGGTAACGTTCAAAGGAAATGTAGCATTTTATGCCAGTGCCATAATTCTCAGACAACATTACAAAGAAAGAAGTATGGCCTGCAATTTGACCTTCCTCTTCCTCCTCCCCACTTCAGCTCCATAATGATGTTTAGAACTTTATAGCTTGGTTAAAAAAGGTTTTAAGGGAACACAGTGTCCTGTTCCCTTCTACAGGATACTGAATTCCTCATCACCTTAAATTCTCTCAGTAGCTAGGCTGCTTCTTGCCAAGGACACTGCTAAGCCATTACTATTTTCATCCTTACATTAAGAGGAACCCCACATAATTTGATTTTTGGGCAATCTTACATGCCATGCACCTTAAGATGACTGCTCATATCCAGTCTTGCCCCTTTTCATTTCTGCATGAAGACACTGAAACACTGGGAAGGTTTAGTGAGTGCAAATAAGACCTAATGGTCCAGTGAACACAGCAGAAGATTCTTACCCTGTAAAAGGCTTGGTGAACACCTTTCACAGGCTTTCCTTCACCAGCTGGAGTAACTACTGCTTTATTCTTGCTTGATATTACACTGCCAAGGAAGAGATAAAATCTGCAAGATCAGGACAGTTTTTTAATAACAACAAAAGACAGGATGCCATCTGAAGAGTATAACAGCTACATGAGTTATAGAATTGCTGAGTAGGACTTAGCACAATCAGGTCTGTATCTCAGTTACCCCAAGGTGTTGGGTTTTTTTGGAGATGTGTCTTGAATCTGTCAAGTTGTTGGGATAAGCTTTTTATTAAAGTGGGTCTAGAAGATCTTTGCCTCAACTGAGACATACCATAACCTTTCTTTCTGAGACCAAAAAGAGATCACTGAATTATTTGCTAATTGTGAGGGAAATCTGTATTGATTTTTTGTGTGTGTCTGGGAGTAGGCCACTAGCTATTTCTTAGCAGCATTATGTGCTGAAGAATCTCTTGGGAAGACAAGAATGAAAAAAAGTGGGAGTAAAAGCCAAAAGAAAAGGACAAAAAAACCCCAAGCATCCCGTGGTGACATACAGCTGGCAGACTGTATGTTTTCATGGCTTGTGCTTTCTCTTGTAAAGGGCTGTGAGGGAGGATGTAATATATAATATATTTAGGTAATAGCCTAAGCTGGAGACAAATTCATCTCTTACATGCACTCTATGTGCTTCTAAAATTTATTGTAATTTTTTTTTTTGTTCTTACATCTAAGGGAAATTTTAGCTTGTGGCCTAGAAATTTAAGCTGTTTCCACATTTCTTTGGGAAAAAATAGAAGGCGAGAGCTTCTTAAGAATATGTAATGTACACACAGTATAATATGTTTCTGTGGCAGTGGGCTATGTTACTTACTAATTAATTTAAGAATTTTCCCTAAAAAGCTACACTAGTTTTGACTTTTTAAGAGTTTTAACTTTTTGGTTAATTATAACAATGACTTTGATTTGTAGTTGAGCTTTTTTAATGTTTGAGGTGGAAAGTCATTTGTGTATATGAGTTTCACTTTTGGTTTTGGTGTGTTTCACTCCAGAAACAAGTGTTTGCTCTTGACAAATGGCTTTGTCTGTCCAGAGTTGTGGTGGTTATAAAACTGTGACAGTTTCACTCTTGCAGTCTGACTGATACTGCCACAATGAAGTGCTTTCAGAAAATAATAGGTGAGCAGAAGTGCTTTAGCAAACAACAGTGACTCAATAACTCTGCAAAAAATCTAGGAGGATATAAACATAGGAAAGAATGGAAACAGGCCTTGCTGGATGACTGCTGTGGACTTTCTACACAGGGAAAAACCTATTCCCATATGTCCCCAAATAGGTACTAAAACCAATGTACCTCTTCTTTGACATCTGTTAGAACAGAATGAGTCCATTTGAAATCCCCCAAACACTCGCATAGTGACAAAGTGTAGTAATGAAGCAAAATGGTTTGGGGAAATGAGGATGTGTAAACAAGCCAGTCAGATGCCATTTGCTTTCTTGGATCACACTGGTGTTTTTTGCAGGTCTGGCTGTATTAAGTCTTTGTGCACAAAGCTGTACTTACTGCACTGAATGCAGATTTTCTACCCTAAAGGACGTGGCTGTTTAAATTATGTCTGGTTCTCTCAATTTATTTTTATTATTATTATTTTTAATAGGCAGTGCAACCAGTGAGGTTCTTTACTGTTGTCACCAGACTGGTCTAGTAGTGGAGGCCTTTCATGTATGCTGTAAAAATTGCTGTTGTCCTCTGTTAGCACACACCAGCTTGCTGTGCATGTATGTCAGGAGCTCATCACATGCATTTTGGCCTTGGATGCTTAGGAATGATGTTTATATTGCTTTTTGTTCATGCCCCATTTGACTGCAGTGTAGCTGAAAGTGCCAGAAGAGTCACAAATAAGAGCAGTCATAGCACTGTTTAGTAAACTCTAGCTGTTTGCAGTAATTGAGGACCTTTATTTATCTTTAGAATATTGATTCCTCATGCAGCAGCACTCCTCTTTGTTTTAAAGGAAATGGTGGGGAAAGAGCTTTAGTGGACGGTAGATCTGTTTTATCTTTTCATGGTACGTTTTTGCCCATGTTGGAGTTTATATTTTGGGGGACATTGGCCAGGAAACAAGTCAGATATTCGGGCATTTACAAGCTTGTTTGTCTTCTAAAAGAATTAAAATGTCACTCAGCAAAACCTGTGACTTACTTCTTGTTGACTGTCCATAACATGCAGTGGAGCTGAGAGTCAATCAATATAATGTAATTTACCTCTGACTTGAGTGCAGAAAAGAGTTTCACCAAAATTGGTGAATGTTTTTCCTCTCTGATCCCATTGCTCTCACAGATTAACACAACATAAATTAAAGTGCATTAGGGGAGGATACAGACAGTGTTTATTTACAGAACTCTTCCCCAAAATTATATCTGATACTTTGTGGGTTTAAGGAAAGCTTAAAGTTTTCATATTGGTGATTCCACATATATTTATAGTTGTCAACAATGTTTTCAGCATGCTTTGAACTTTTCTGAGGGCACACCATTTTTTAAACTGATAGACACTTCTTGGTAGCTCTAGATGTGCCTTTTTAACAAGAGAGGATGGAGGAAGCACCATCCAAATCCATCTCTGTCTGGTACCATTCTCCTCTGCACTATCTGCTCCAAGGAACCGCTAGTTTTGTTTCTTGCAGTCATTACTGATGAACTTTATGTGTACATGCAAACTCAAACACAGAAACAGTAAGTTTTATGTTTAAAATTTCTTTTATAGTTCTTCTCACCTAATTCACATTTAAATTTTTTAATTTTTAATTTTTAATTCTTTAATTTTTAAATGTTTAATTTTTTTAAAATCTAACATGTGACCCAAAAATTTTACAATCATAGAAAAGAAGACTAGAACAGTAAAGTAAAAAAGTATCATACAGATGCCTCTATTAGAAAATATTCAAGTATATCTTTTCTTTAGCATTCTGAACTTTGATTTTAACTTGGGACTTGACAGAACCACAATGTTAAATTGTATTTTACTCATTACTCCCATTGAAATAATGGTACTGCTTATAAGGAAAATATTTCTGAACATGACTAAAAGCTGAGGATTTAGACTGCTTGGTACATTTAAAGGATATTGGAGAAAAACACTAGAGAAGGGAGAACCGGAGACTGGGCTTAGGCTCTGGGGGTGGCTGTGCCACTCACATGATGTACAACATGGACAAGTGATTCAGTCTGTTACTGAGTCCAAGTTTCTTATACAGAAAAGCAGTAAGAGTCAGCTCAGAGATGTTTAACAGTTTAAGTTACCCAGGCTTTGCTTTGCTGTGAAGACGATACTGGTAATGATATCAACATTAATGTTAATCATTATTCTTGCTAGCTGACAGCAACAGTAATCGGTTTTACCAATCCCTATCCAAAAATGGACTGCATTTTGACTTAACCAGTTTACTTTGGAATATTGCTTAAGGATAAATCACAGTCCAACATGAGAATTCTCATTTGAGTGATTTCCTTTGCACAAATCTATGCTGATTTCTACAGGAGCTGTGAGGAACAGACTAGTGCTAAGATAGTCTTTTAGGGTTTCAGGATGAAATACAACTGTGGATTTTAGAGTAATTCAAAAATAGATTTTTTTTTTTAATTGTTCTTTAGAAACATAATAACTTTGCCAAAAGGATGTTTGATTCTAAGGCATGGCACAGTGGGAAGCTGGGAGATCCCTAAAACATAGAACCCTTTGGAATGTTGTAATCCATGAGAACTGAATACAGTAACAGATGATGTCTTCAGGCTCTTACTGATAAATGTTTTAGAGAGACAAATTTTGTACAGAATATGCACGTTATAATTACTGAAATACATATAAAAGGAAAAATAATATACTGACTAGGAAGTTTGTCTATGTAGGCTCACGGTGTGGTCTGCAAATGGATTTATAAAGGGTATTTTTACTCCCCAGTTGGGAACTGGTCTTTCTGCAGTTCAGGTTTGGGGCAGAAAATTGGGTGTTTTATCCATCTGGCAAAGGTATATTGAAAGTAGTAAAATGTGTGTGTATTTTTTTTTTTTGTAATTCTCTTTAATCGTTGGTCTGTGAGTTTTATTAAAACTGTGGTTTAATCACATGTCTATCACAGCTCAGTGAGAAGCCTCATAAAACCACTTTGCTGGTCCCTTTTAACAGTAACAGCTTTGCAACTTCTTTTTTTGTTGCATTAAATTTCAAATGCGTATACCCTGTGGCTGCAAGTGGTTAGTGCAGCATCCATGTGCTTAGCTTGCAACATTTCAATTTATTTATATCAAGTCATTGCTGTGATAAAAATGGTGAGATTTCGTATTCCGCTGAGTAGCTAGACTCTTGGATAAGAAAAGTAAAACTGCTGGTAATCTAGAAATAATTCGGTATTAAAAGGATGCCGTCGGGTTCCTTGACACAATGGTGTCACTAAGTTGAAGTAAAGATGGTTTATTTTGCTTTGTCTGATATCTTCACCCATGCATTGAAAATGGTTTTAGGAAAATAGGATTGAGACCCACATTGTGATCAATAAATCTATTCTCCAGCTATTCTGGACATGACATTATATCATCTCTTTCACACAGTTGTTCAGTGAGCTCCATCTGAAAATCTGTTTTGTACCTTCACTATGCTTGTTACAAAGTCATTTGAAGACCTGGTAGCTGTATTATTAAGTGGCTTTCTTGTTCTCTAACATAAATTTATTTACCTGTGGCTTTTTTTTGCCTTTGATATAAATCTTAGTTTAACTAGCTATTTTTCCTCCCTATTTTTATTTTTACATACATAGTTATGGATTACATATTAGAAAAGGCATAACATTCTACATTATGTCTTAAAGACCACCTCCTATAATAAAGCAAAACCTATAGTTAATTTAAATACAGGAGAAAAATGTCCACAATTTTCCTGTCCTTATTACATTTCTGAAGATTTTTTTTCAAGAACTATAGAATATTCCTGTTCATTTTGCAGAGAGGAAGTCCTGCTGCAGAGCACAGTGCTGCTGGAAGGGGTTGAGCTGAACTCAGCATGAATCTGATTCTGCCTCTGGAAAACTTCCATTAGCTTTAGCGAGGCAGTAAGAAGCATCATGTTATTAGATAAGTCTGTAATGATAAGAGAAGCCAATATTTTGGCTGGGTGCTGTGGCTCATGCAGTGATGGGAGCAGAGGAGACAACAAATACTTGCCTCGTGTGGTTGACCCTGCATTTAGCACAGAAGGGACAAACTCAGAGGAACAGGTGGTGGTGGATATATTTCTTCTGCATTTATAGCTGTTATGGAAGAGAAAATGGATAGAAGTACCATGAGATTGAGACATACAAAAGACTTAAGTGCCACTCAATTGCCTTAAGGCATCCCCATTAAACATAATTACCCTACTTACTAAGCACCAATCATAGCTATTAAGTATCATCGGGTTTAAATTAGTTCCCTGGGAGACATCCCGTTTAAGCAGATTTCCCAGTTAAGCACAGGAAACTTCTTTTTTTAATCAGTCCTTCCTCCTCTTCTCCTCCTCTTCACTTTAGCTGCTGTAGAGGTGGCTGTTTCGTAGCTATCCAAACAAAAAAATTCCCAATATGTTTATTAGGGGCACTAAGGAATATAGAACTGTCGATGTAAAGTGAGGAGGGATCAATTCCTTCTGCATCCAGAGGATGCTGCTGTGGGAGTGACTGGAAGTGTTCAGGCTGGCCTTGTTCCTCCACATCCATTTTTCCTCTTTTTGTTCTCTTCTTGTCTTGAAGACTCTTTGGGATGTCAGTGTCCACACAGAATTCTTATTCCTTTGAAGGAGCCATGGGGTTGTTATGACATATATTCTCCTAGAAGTTCATCAGAGGTGGTTATTCTGATTTGTCTGTCCTCATGTAAGTCAGTTCTTCAACAAAGAATCTCACTGTAACTGAGGCTTTGGGGGACCTTCAGAGCTCTCTGGTCCTGTCTGCTGCTCAAAGCAGGACTAAAGAGGTCAGGTTACTCAGGGATATGTCTAGCTCAATCTTGAAGTCCTCAAAATACTTCTATAGCTGCTCTATCTTCTTTATTTTCTTCTGATCAATGTTTTTTGAAACCATTAAGTCTATTTTTTTCTTGGTTTTTTTCTGCTAATAGAGATGTGGGAAGATTTATTTTTCAGTGGAGGAAATAATTCTTTTTTCAATATTTTCAATATTTTTGTTAAGCTTTCTTACGTTCTTTTCCATTTTTTTCTTTTTTAACATCATGCTGTAAGAGTCTTCTACAGTATCTAATAAATCTGGTTGTGGCTTGGAGCAACACAAAATCTGGAGGGGCTCGTCTGCCAAAGTGTTTTTGTCTAAGCAGTGGTTTGCTGCAATTCTAGATTTCCCTCTTCAACTCCTCCTTGTGGATGCACAACACTTCAAACAGCAAATCTCAGAGGAGTCCTTTAATTTAAAGACCTTATTTTCAGTGGAAACTATTTTATATGCCAATTTTCCCACTGTATATAATGAAAATGGAAGGAAAGCAGTGGCTGTTTTATGCCTGCCACGTTGGATATGTTACTGATTAAAATATGGATTAAACCTTTACCTGTTTAGTACCTGTATCACTTAAACATTATGTGGAAGTTGACTAGTGTGACTGTCATTAAAGTTATAAGAAGATAACTGCATTCTAATTATGATGTGATTATGGTTTCTGAATGACTCAACATACATATGTGCCAGGAACAGATTTCAGGTGCAAGCTGCAAGTGGGATATTAAGGTGAGAGCTGAGGAAAAAAAGGGATGAGTTTCAGAATTTGGAAAGCTTTCTGAAATGCTGAGATATACCCTGGGGTATCTGGGGTATGTTCCGTCATGCACCTGCAGCATTTTAGGACGACTGGGGTGTGTAGAGGAAAATGTGAGATCCTATGACTGTCAGTAATATTGGTTTTGGAACATTCTTGGGTAACCACGATCCTTAACTCAAAGTAAAGTTAATAGTAAACAAAAGAACATCAAAGAAGAATCTGTAAATGATAACACAGTCATTACTTTTCTTGAGGAGAGCCTTGCCTCTCTAATTTACTATTAAATGGTAGGAAAAAAAATGAAATTTTGTGTCAGGCTTTAAAAACATGCATGTAAAAGACAAAGTCCTGTCCTGGATTACAAACTAGAAAAAAAGAACCAAAACTAGGAAATAAGAATAAGGAATTATTTTTCATCACAAAGATAAGATAAAAAAATAAATCGTCTTGAGTTTCATACTAGTTCCAGCAATATTTAACATATATATTAAAGAACTGGGAAGGAGAAAGAGGATTGGGGCAAAATAATAATCTTTCAAAAGATTTAGGTGCTTGAAAGGTGAGAACAAATGATGAATTTGAAGAAAATGTAACTGAATGAAAGGCATTTCTATTGAATATCTGCTGAAAGGATCCTACAGTAAGTGTTTCCAAACTTTTTTTTTTTTTTTTAATGGCAAGACTTTACGAACTTTCCAGAGTAGGTAAAGATACACACAGAGTAAATTCAGGTCTGCTGATATATAGTGAGTACACAGAAAAAGTCCAAAGTTTAGATCCTGTAAATAAATGAATTTTCTTTAAAGGAAATGTAGGACTTAGGGCTATAGAAGGAAGGTTGATATACCCTCTCTCCTGTTACCAAGACAATGTCTTTAGTTACATTTTGTGGGTAGGAAGGCAGGTCCTTGGACTAGCAGTTGTGGAGGTTCTACTGTATGTTTGGCATCCCTTTTATCCCACACAAGTAGTTTGCCCCTTCTCCAACACAGCCTTGCTGCTTAAAAAGTCACTGGAACATATGGGACATGTACTTGCTCTGCTACTGAACCTGCCTCTTCTTCTTTCAGTTCTCACCTTCCTCGCTCCCATTTTTGATCATTTTCCATTTCTGCACTGTCCTGTCCTCCTGTTGTCTCAATCACAGGGATAAAACGGGTCAAAGTGGGGACGGGAGCACTCCCTAGCAGAGCTTTCCTGGCCCCCATTACAGCTCTGCACATCCAGCCAGCTGTGCCCGAGTCACAAGGTGAAGGGATGAAACGAAGGGGGCACTGTAGCAGTTTGATCACTGCTTCCATCCTACCTAGGATCTCCAGGGAGAACTGAATGCTGAGAAGAAGGGGGAAAGAAAGAGAAAGGAAGAAAGAGAATCCATATTTATTTAATATGTAATTTTTTCGGGAGGCTGGTAGGTCTGATTATGATGCACATAGACTAGAGACTCAGTGTCTCAGAAGTTGTGACCTGGGTGCAGGGGAGCATCTTCTATACAGATGGAGAAAACTCAGACATCTCAACTCCCTTAGTGGGGTGACAGTT
The DNA here is from genome assembly GCA_013397095.1 of Sterrhoptilus dennistouni. NCBI lineage: Eukaryota > Metazoa > Chordata > Aves > Passeriformes > Zosteropidae > Sterrhoptilus > Sterrhoptilus dennistouni. The sequence goes on along the minus strand of VWZU01003154.1, from coordinate 832,519 downwards.
GGCAAAGAATAAATTTTTAATTTTTCGCTGGATGTGTTTAGTAAACCATTTTTTTTCCTTCCCATTTGTTCTGTATCTTTAATCCTCTCTTTTCATGTGCACTGATAACTAGAGAAGACAGGTTTTCAAGGTTTTTTGTTCAATGCAGATTGCACATTTTCTCCATGTACAACAAAACTTAATGTCACATATGGCCTAATATGCAAAACATCCCTGCATGTTGCTGCATAACATAAGAGAGCAAAGCTCCTGTGCCCTGTTCTTCTTTGGACTTGTGTCCCTTTTATAAAGGATTGTTCCTCTGCTTTCCCTACAACACTACTGTATTTCACTTTAGTAAGAGGAAAATTGTGCACCTTCTCTGGTAAATTAAGTGCTGTTAGTCCACTGTGCATTATTTTACTTAGTTGGACAAAACACCTTCCAGTGTTAACATCAACACACATCAGTGTATGTTTGAGTGGTTCCAGCTCGCTGCTGTTCACTCCTGCAAAATGAGCACAAAAGTGAATAAATCCAATTTACTTCCTCATATCTGTACATGCTAAAAAGCTCTTCTATACTTACATCATCTATTCAGCAATTTTCTAATTATTAGGAACAAAATAGTAATTACACCATTGTTTCCTTGGCCATGGGAACACCCCCAGTTAAAAAGAGTGCTTTGGAGGATAACAGATGTTTTATCTCTTGGCCTCTGACTTCAAAGGAAAACAGTTATCTGGAAGGCACAAAAAAAAAAAAAAAAAAAAAAAAAAAAAAAAAAAAAAGAAAAAAAAAAAAAAAAAAAAAAAAAAAAAAAAAAAAAAAAAAAAAGAGGCAGTAATCAATTGTTCTGTCATATTTTGTGAGCATGGTAATGGCTGACTCAGCTGCTTAATACAAAGCATCTCAGACTACTTTTTAGGCAGGCTTAAAATCTGTTAGGTAGTGGCAAGAAGATTGAAATGAAATGTTAAAATTAATGAGTTTGTAACTTAATTATGGTCAGGATCTTTTTAAAGTAATTTTTACTGTTTATGACTTCTCAAAAGTAGAGATGGAATGCCTCTCACATTGAATTTCACAGTACTGGCTCATCATGCAAAAAGCTCTTTGTTTACAGCAAAATGTTTAATAAACAGGTCATTACAGGTAGATAAAAAAGCTAAATGTTGATGTAAAGCAAAGCTAAGGAGATTTCTTCTCTTTATGCTGAGTTTTGGTAAATGTTAAAACAGGTGTTTTCTACCCCAAAAATCTACATCAGCTTTCTTTTTGTTTGCTGTTATTTCTCTTTTTCTGTGGAGATTTCTTCAAGGGCAAAGTGGATATTGTCATATCTGAATCATTATACTAAATATGGAGAAAGAATTTAATTCTCAGAAAGTACAAGAGACAATCTGTAATCTGTGGTCAAAGGCCCTTGTGAAATAAAGGTAAGATACAAAAAATTATGTATTTCTTTAAAGTGACCAGAAATAATATTCAATTAAAAAATAACATACTCAGAGCCATTCATTCAACTGAAATAGTTAAATATCAGAAAGAAAAAAATACTAATTTCAGGCTCCATTGGAAACTGTAAAAACAGTATTTGCTAAACCATACAAGAAAAAAAAAGTTATTTAAATATTTCATTTCAATAATTTTTACAACATTAAGAAAAAATACTAGGAAGGTGATGTGTTAAGCTAATTGGAAATGTTCTATACAAACACACATGTTGATTCTTCATTCTTGTACAAATGGATCACCCCAGGGCAGCAGATACTGTTCCCACTGTGTTCACATGTGGACCTGGACAAAACCAGGATGGATTTTCTCCCCTTTCACATTGTCACTAGCTCATTAAATCAGCCTTCCCGAGAAAGGTTGAAGATAATTCCATCCTGAGGAGTCTACCTCTGCCTCCTTTGCTCCTCTTCTCACCCAGTTCTCCCTCTTCTCTCCTTCCCCATTCTTCCCTCCCACTCTGTGCCATCCAGTGCAGCATCCACTCTGAGTCCCTGGGTGTACAAGGACAAGAATGAAGCAGATCCAAACCTGGGTCTCTGCCCTGTGGCTGCTCTTCCTGAGGATGTCCACCCTTCTCCATAGGCAGCAGCAAGTGGAGGTTACAGCACTGCCAGAGCAGTCTGACCTCCTGGAAAAAACATGAGCTTGCTACATGCAAACAAGCTCTGGCCTAGGGTCTGAGGTGATGTAGGGTGAGGCTGAGACCCACTTCACTGGAATTTTGGTTTAATAGAGAGCAGAAGAGTAGTAGGGTTAGCCTGCAATGAAGGTTGGAGGATGGAGTTATGTCACCAGGCATGGAAATGGGGCAGTGGGAAGGCAGAGTGCGTGAGCACTGAGCTACCAGAAGCAATTAGGGTAACCTAAATGGATGGAGAACTGCTGAATTTTCATTCTTATTGAAACATATATAACTGGATGTATAATTTCTGAAGGGGTCAGCTTTCTTTGGAAAAGAACTAAATAGAAATCATTTTTTTACATATGTTTTAAATCAAGTCTTACTTCAGTGCTCCATGTCAAGGAGACAGCTGGAGAGCATCAGCAGTCTTGCTTTAGGGAGAGCTCTGCTCTTTTAAATACCTTCCTTAGGCACTTAAAACAAGCAGGCTTTTGCAGGACCACATCTGATCAGTGCTGACAATCCAACTCAGTCTTTCTAAACTCTTATTTTGAGATTATTGGATGGGTATGTGTACTGTCAGGATTAATTGTATGACTGTAGAGAGGTGCAGTGGAGAAATTATGCATATATTATGGTTTAAAGAATAGTATAATACCATTTTTAAAATGAGTGAATATGAGTAATGAGTAATGTATTTTGGGAGAAGGGTAAATGAAAATCTGCCCAGATTAAGCTTTGGTCATCACTCTAAGTAGCCATAAAATTTAAATGTTAATCAAAAAAATTATTAACATTACCAGTTGGATGTTCTGTGCATTTGCTACTCTAACTTCATTAACTGTCTACACTAATTTTTAAACAATCAGCCTCAGTCCAGCTGTCCTCTTTGAGTATGTCTGCATGGCAAAGGCATTACTCGATGGTGGCAACATGATGTAAACTCTCCCAGGATTCCTGGCAAATACTCCAGGGTTGCTACTGAGTGCTAGAACTCATATCGTTTATCTTGACTGTAGAGTTGTCTGGGGCTGCTGGATTAGCCTGATGTAAATACATGGGGTGGATCACACTCAGTTTTAATGTGTCTCTGTAGCTGTGCCCTGCAATTGCAGCTGGTATTTGATAGATTCTTTGTTTGTGCTGCTTTTTATTCTTTCCATATTTGGATTCAAGGCAGGAGACAGAAGTACATGTTTTTGGAATCAAATTTGGAAAGCACTTCTAACAGATGTTGATAATTGTATGGCACTTTTGGCACTGCTAGACAAAAGGATGAACACAGCTGGGTGAACTGTATTTATTGAAAATAAAGTGCTGTGAAAAGTTCTCATTTTAGTATAGTGATTAGGCTGGGAAAATGCAGAAGTATTTGAACAAAAAGACAATTGCAATTTTGTGTGTCAATTGTAAAATACTATTTTGGAGTTCAGAAATAATCTAAATTGACTGCAAGTCATACTGCCACAGTTCATTGCTTTTATTTTTCCTGACTGTTTCACCCCTTTATCTCCAGTTAGATTGTTATTCCAAATGTATTTGGAGCACATAGGTGACCTTCAGTAACCCTCTCAAATGTATATACCTTCATTTCTGTATAAAATTAAATGTTGCCTGCTGTTTCAGTATTGTATCTCAAATTCAATGGATCCTTGTATGGATCCTGAGATCCTTGGATGTCTGCAATATTTATCCTTCAGAGTACATTTTTGAGTTGTTCAGTGCTTTGCTTTTACTTTCAGTGTATTTTCACTTTGAGCACATTAATTGTAAGTATTGAACACCTGTCCTGTTTCAGATCCCCGAGGTACCCAGCTCTTAACTTCTCTCTGCTTGGAGAGGCAGCCATTAATTACCACTCTTTGTTTCCTCTCACTTAGCTAATTTTTAATCCACAACAAGAATTTACCTCTTACCCTGTGGTTATTTATTTTCCTTAATAGTTTCCTGTCAAGAATCTTATCACAGGCTTTTGTCAAGCCAAGTAAGTTACATCTACCAAATCTCCCCGTTTCATTAACAATGTCCAACAATTCAAATAAGGCAGGGGCAGGCAGTGTTTTTCACCAGGGATGTCCAGCTTTATCAGTGTGTGGGTTTCTATGCTATCAGCTACTCTACAGCTAAATGAAGACATCATGGCCACAGCACCTTTAGTTTCTTTTTCATGAAGGTCAACTTTATGGTGCTTTACTTCATTTTTTTAAATTATTTTATTTTTTTTTAAATCTTTTTGTGCATGTGTGTGTTTATGTGTGTAAATATTTTAATAGATATCTGTGACAGCATCCTGCCTTTTTATTTAGATCCACTCTTTAACATCCATGAATCACTACCTTCACAGTGGGGCAAGCAAGTTGAACTCACAGCTGATTTTCTGTTTTTGCTAATCTTCCTTGAAAACATTTCAGAAATGTTTTTTAAAGTACTCTAATTATTAAATATATTTTAGGAATACCTAGAGGATAAAAATATGCCTGTTGCATGGTGAAAATTAATGTAAAGACATTTTTTAGCTTTTTTGCACTAATCATCAAATTTCCTAGTGCAGCCTGAATTAGCAGCATTGCAGTCCCTGTTTTAGACTTCCAGGTATTTCTGAATGCTTTACATATGATTTCTACAATTTTATTTTGGTGAAGCCACACTTGAATATTTCTTCATTCTCCTTAGTGGTCAGTGAGGCTACTTCAGAGTCTATGAAGTGCTCAGAGTCACAAGTATGAAAATATTTTAGATTTTCAAAGGTTGCCAATGTTAGTAAAACATACGATGTTCAAAGGTCATACTGAAGTTATTGGAGAAATGCTGATAGAAAAAAAAGTCTTAAAAGCTCCCTCTCTGTGTAACTCCCATTGTATATGTCTCTGTGAAGTGTTCAGTCACAGGTAAAAATTAGAAGCTCACATTTCTATGTGAGATGGGCTTATTCCTTTCAGTACTGACTGTCACACGCTTTGAAATAACGCTCTGTTGTGCTCAGAAATTCCATAATAGGAGATTCCATGGTTGGGCACCAGCTTTGTCTTCATTTCCCACCTCCCTTCCATCTGGGGAAGAATACTTTCTAATTACTTGTGTTTTCCAGATCACTCGTGGTCTTTGCTTCCATGCTGAGTGGAGATTACACTCTCCTATTAGCCCTTTTAAGGCCCAAGGAATGCCAGCCATGCCATGTGTGAGCAGTCTGCAGGCACCATTAGCACTGCTTCAGTGCCTCTTGATAACACTCCATGGGAAGTCAATTAAAGACGTCAGGGGGTGGGCTGGGCCACTTCTTTTTACTAACAACTCTCATTAGGGGGTGGAAAATGGGGAGTTTAAACAGGTGATTTTTTAGGATTTTAAATAAGAAATGGGAAAATACCCAGACTAGCTTTCTCCTTTTTTTTTTTTTTTTTCACCTCATTCATTCTTTTCTCTTTCCTTCGCTTTCTCTATATTTCCCCCCATATTTCTAAAAAAGAATTCTAAAATCTCTGGCAGATATGCCATTTTACAAAGTGTGAAAGCAGCAGTAAGTACACATCTGAACAGAGGAAATCTACACGAACAATAAAGACAACAGAAATCAAATCAGTGTTTCAAAAGTTAAAGGAAATCTTGGGCAGTCATTTTTCAGAGCATCCTCTGATCATAGGCAGTTGCTCTAGTCATGATTTGGGCTGAATCGTGGACACTCTCCCTTGTATAGAAACTTTTAGTACTGTGTAGGTCGGGAAGCTTGATAAGTTCTAAATATTCAGGAATAGAAAGAACTTTAAAGGATTAAGCAGAATGGGATGTGGTTGCCTCTGCATTCATATGAAAGTCTGTAGCAGCTGTGAAAGAGTGTATTGCTGGGGAGGACACCACTGAGGCTGGTGTGTGGCCTTGAGCAGACTGTTCTCAGTGGTGATGCTAAATACCTCTGACAGTTAAGTACTGAGGTGGAAGAATTGGTATTTCATGAAAGAAATGTAAAATATAGACTAAGGTACACAGAAGCCATGATAATTAAAAAATTTGAAATACAGTTCTTACTTTCCAGATATGTTTTAGAACCTGAGGGTGATTATTGTTACTCGCCAGTGAACCTTGTTTTTTGACTATTGCAGAAGATATTCGGAAAACAAATGTAAAACCAGTCTTGTTTTTCTTAGCAAGAGATCCAGTTCATGATTCTTTCTGCTGTTTGGGTTTGGCTTTTTTTGGAGGGGGCTCTCCCTCTCCCTCTCCCCCTCTTTTTTTCCATTATTACTTTACAGATTTTCCAACAGTATGTGGGAGTAAAAATCTTGAGTCTTGAACTGAGTCAGGGTATATATATCCACTTTAGGAACCATCTTTATGACTGAGATTAATTCCAAGCAGGCAATGGAAGGATTTCCAATGTTTTTGGAGAAATGCTTTTCCTCACCGTGGAGGTTGCATGACTCAAGTGTCTTTAGACTTGCTATAGAGAAAAAGTAGAAACAAAACTTTAAAATCCTTATTCCAGTCTTCTGTTTTTTGTTAGATGACCCACAGGGTGTTCAGTGGTCCTTTTGAGATAATTCTATTAGCTAAAAGTCATCCTGTGTTTGGAAAGAGCAACATGCAGCACAACCCCAGCAAGGAGGCACTAAAGAGGACTGCATTGTAGAGTATTTTAACAAAGAGAGCTCTGATCATACCACCATATCATACCATGAGACAGCACAAAATGCTGTTTGTATCCGGCAGTTACCTTGCTACAAGTTAAAAAGTAACCTGAAGTGGTTAGTTGAAATTCTTCAAGCAGTTGGAGCTCCCAGCAGCACATTACTTGTGTTAAAGCTGCCACCCTGTCCTGCTGCTGAGCTCGTCTGATCCCACCTCAGTCCAGCTTCATCCCCCAGCAGCAGTGAACAGAACAACTCAGGCAGCCAGCAAGAACTGTTTTTCTGTTTTCCCCTTTTTAAAATTATTGTATCAGCTCTGAAAACAAAATGGTTGCTTCTGTGTTCATAAAATTAATGTGAGAGGTCCTGCTTGTGAGCTTTGAATATGCACAGCTGTGATTTCACAAATCATGCATTAATATCAGTTGTACCTACATATTTCTGCTGTCCCTCCATCTATTTTACTGAGGCTTTACTACATTTTTTACTTTTTTTTTCTTTTAAACAAACTTCGTTGCAGATTTTTCAGTTTACACAGTGCTTATGTTGAAGAAAACTAGTAAATACAATATGTAATTTCTTCCTTTTTTTCTTTCTCTTCTCAGTGTACCATCCGTCTTCTGGTTTATATTTATGGTATATAATTCATTTTTACTTAATAGAATAGAATTCAATGGAGAGGGTTTTCAGCATTAATTCTTATTATGCCAGTTACTTATTTTCAGAATTATTTATTTCCATCTTGCTGAGTGTTCGGGAGAAATGACATAACTTATCTTGTCTAGTGTGGGCAATACAGATAAAATGAGAGATTGTTTACTCCTCTAAAAAGACAAGTTATTTGTTTTCTTTTGAAACAACTGAGAACTTGAGATGTAAATTAGTGTAGAAATAGTAATCTCCATCAGAAAAGTTAGATTTATCAAGGAGTATCAAAAGCAAAATTAGGAAATATGACCTGACTTATTGTATTAAACAACAATTTTCAGCCCACATACTGATAACTAACTGAAAAAGTGCTCTGGATTTGTTTTTATAAATTTTATTAAGCTAGGCATTATAGAATTATCATTTGGACCACAGTTCCAGTGTGAGGAACTGTAGAAAGTACATAGATTGTAAAGATTGACAAGACCAATCTATTTAAATAATCAGCACAAAGAGCCAAAGAAGTCTGATCATCCATCTGGGATCTGAGATCAGTTAATTGTCCAGACTCACCCAGGAAATCTATAGTAAACCAGGTAACTGGTGTTCATTTTGTACATTCCAGGATGGTACCATAGAAATGCTGTCCTATTGCAAACAATAATTTCAGCTGGTCAAATTCCTTCATCTGGTTAGTACTTCACTTTTTTTTTCTTTAAATTATTTTTGTTCTAGTCTTTTATTCCCTACTAATGGCATAAAGATTGAAAGCTCACAGACCACTTTTCTCTTTTGTTCCCCTTACACTAACATGTCTAATGTGCTGCATCTGTATTTAAGTTTAATTGTGTCTTTGGCATGCTAATCAACTTTCACAAGTCAGAAAAATCCATATTGAGTGCATTGTGATATCTGTACATTAAAGAAAAAAGGTATCTTATAGAAGTAGAATTAATATTTGAAAGCCATAGAAAAGAACAGTGATTGGCATTAAATTAATACTTCAAGACATCTTAAATGGTGTTGCATTAGACAGTTCCTTGAATGACTCAATGCTTCCAACTTCTGTTTTTCCCATCCAACAGTCTGGGCTGTGTATCCTGGCAGGCTTTTCTATCAACCCTTCTTCAGGAGTTAAAATGAAAGTTGGCAAAATATCTTCCACTCTAATGTCACATGGCAAATAATGGACTCCAGACACCCTTAGTGTTGAGATTATCGAGAAGATGTAACTTCTATCCCTAGCTTTCCACTGTTTTGTCACTACATTTTTACTCTGAATTACCACGTATTTTTCTAAACCAGCACAGCAATTTATTCCAATAGAAAGTTAAAATGAATGTGATTGGACTTGCATGTTTAGTATAAATCTATGAACCACATACCTTACCATAATAATATCCACCATTACAGTACAGGAAAATTCTACTCCTGAGGCACACTTTGGGCAGAATTTTATTACTGGCCAAGCCCAGGCCAAGTCCAAGGCCCAGCTGACCTCTGCCTGGGGATTCTGTCATGTGCAAACCTATGGCAGCAATAAACTATGGAAATTGGAGTAAGGCTTTGCAACGGAAAGGTCCCTGCATAATTCCTGGTTGTCCCTAGTGTTGAAAAAGTGATTGTAGGGATATTATGTGACTTAGGAAGTCTGACTTGTAATATATATTGGTGGCAATTTTACCTTATTATTTTGAAACAGGAATTTACCAAGGGCTTTAACTGTTATCTTTTTTTAATGTCAATTCAGGTATCACTGTTTCTCAGTTCTGTAAACTGTATCAACATGAGCACTTCTCCCAATTGAAAAAAACAACAGGGAGTAAGCAGGAACGTAAAATTATTTTTAGAAAATGCATTTTTAATTACTGAGCTGCTTAATTATTGAACACTACTGAAAATATCCTGTGAACCTCATCACTATGCAAATGTATTCAGTTTTGGAAACAATTAAATGATAATAAAGCATTTTTTTTTCTTTTACAACATATTACTGCAATGAAGCTGTTACCTCTCAGTGTGCATTTTAATGAGTTTTAAGTAACATTTTAATGAGCTCAACATTACCATAAACCCGAGGATTAGACAAAATTGAATTTACTGGGAAAAGGAAAGGGTTCATTAAGAGTTAATTATATAGTTTAAGAAGAAATATAACTCATTTTATGATGTCACTTCAACCATGAATCCAGCAGTAGATCTATACTTATTAATGGGCGTAGAAATGCCATTATTATATTGACATAAAAACATGGGTTTGCACACTACTGCTCAGGCTTCCAATGAAAGTTTCTGTATTGAAATCCCTGGGTCAACTTTGTTCTTATCCAGTTCATTATTACATCTGAGGAGAAAAAATACCAAGCTTTGTATTGCTGGTTTGTAATTCCACCTACTATTTTTATAAACATCGTGAACAGTGAAAGCAAAGTTTAATGGATTTACCATTGCCAGTAGGATCTGGAGGCAGGTTCTGAATAAATGTCTTGGATTTATTATTTTAAAAAGAACTGGCAGGGATTTGAATTCAAACTACCAGCTCTCCTGACATGCCCACTGTAACAGTGATGAATGTCTTCGGTCCAGGCTCCTGGATGCCCAGAAATAACAGGTAAATTCCCACCTAACAGCTCTACACTGACTGAATTTTAATTCAAATGTATGTGTAGGTGTTGAGATCCTGCATGATGTGGATTTAAAGTGCTCATGTTCAGTAATTTCAACTAGACGTTGAATTTACTGCTTTGCCAAAGCTGGAATTTCTGTTCAGCCATTCGACAAAGGAAGGGAGGGTTGTAGCTCAGTGGCCCCAGATGTTTGATTAGAAAAGAATGAGAAAAAAAATCTAAAAGTCTTAAGCAAAGTATTAGTTGTGCTGATTTTGTATAGTCTCTTGTCCATAGGGTTACTCTGTGATCTGCTATTTAAAAATAAATAAATAATTTCACTGATGTCACAGCCTTTTAGTGGAGTGAGGGAAGCCTCTGCGGGTGTTGAAAGCTTTCATGAGTTTCAGTAAAATGGAGCTGATCTCCTAAACCCTGCTCTTGGGGGGGAAAGAACATTCTAGCCAGATGTCTCCTTGAGGGAGAAAAAATCATGAACTGTGGCCAGCAATTCCACCTGCAGAAATTCTGTCACTCCTTCTCAAGCCAGACCCAAAAGTGTGTCCCAAGAGTGGCAATTCTGGTCTCTGAGCTTCAAAATGTTAAGGTGAACCTGCAAACCCTCACTGGGAGGATGATTCCTTACAACAGAAGTCAGGGTACTGCTGGCATTTGGAAAGGCAGCCTGAGTAGTACCTTGGGTTGGATTAGGTGAAAGGAAGAGCAAAGAAGAACTATTAAGCAGGAAATAAATTCTGGATATGAGAAGAGGAAAACAAAGTGCCACTGGCTGTGTGAATATGAGCCACACAGTACTAGATTTCCATTTGTTCAGCAGCAGAAGTGTTTCCATCTCTTCTGAGGTTTTTTTCAGCAGACCTGACCGTTCCTAAGGAAGGAAGCCTCTCTGAACAGAATTAAGTTGTAAAATCAGACACGTCCCAGCTATTGACTTAGCATTGGTTAGTGCCCTATGCTCTCTCCCCCAAAAGTTCACCTCTTTGTATGAATGTGAGCACAGCCAGGCATGTGGGATTCTTCAGAGAGAAACTGAAAATGTTCTACACCTACATCTGGAATTGTTCAGAAAAGGAGGAGCAGAGCTACAGACGTCCTCCTCAAGGGAGAGTTTAATTCAATTTGCCTTAATTGAAGCTGCACAAGTGAACTACAGAATGTTTCCAGTTCTCCTGGTCTCAGAGAAATCCCACAGCGTGCACTGGTTATTTGAGCTATTGCATTTTATATATTCCTTATTCTAAATTCCTTAGTCTAAATACAGGGAAGCATACTGCATAGTTTAACAACACATTTTCCTTGCTGGAAAATCTGCTTTAAGTAGTGCTATTCTCTCCTGGACACTTATTTCCTCTGCTTGTAATAGCTTGTCATTCTCTCAGTTGTTTATGAATCTGGGCTGTGAACTGGGCCAGTAGAGTGATCTGGGTTAAAGATCCTCAGCAACAGGAGTTGTTGCTTTTTTCTTTTTCTTTTCTAATTGGCATGGAAGGAAATGTTTGTAGTACTTGGCCTAAAATCTATCCCAGGTGAATACTGTGGTGGAGGCTAAAAATTCCCTCCATCCAATCCTGTCGAATCTAATGATCTAATCTGCCTTTTTCAATATTGTGCTTTGTCTATCAGATGGTGCTTGAATATTTTATCTAGTTGGTACAGCCTCTTGCTTTCCAATGCAATCAAAGAATGACAGTGTCTCTGTAAATGTACACAGATTATCTGGTTTGTGGAAACTACAGACACAGGCACTGCATGTCTAGTTAAACTCTGTGCTAAGGAGTGACTCAAATGTGCTGGGAGGTTTCTGTTTAAATCTGTTTAAGGTTTAGTTATGGAATGCTGCCTGAGCTGGAACAGAGTCTTTGTTACACTTGCAGTTGGAAGGGAGGTAAGAGGAAGACAAAAGATTGTAAAATGGATTTTGTATTGTAATGTTGGATTAACAGAGGTCTTTCAGACCCTTCAGAGGAATGTGAGCCCTTCATAGGAAGGGCTGTTCCAGCTGTTGAGTAACTTAAAGGCTGTTCCACAGGCACATCTCAGATTGCTGCTTTTCTGTCCTGGGTACACAGTTGTGTTGTGCTTTTGGTCAGTTTTCTCTTATTTTAAAGGAGTGAGCAGATCTGTAGTTACTATGATTTTCTCTTGTACTGAACTGCCAGAGGAATATTCAGCACCAAGGGTTTAGAAAGATGTGTGGCATGTGGGGAGGTTTTATTATTCTAGCTTCCTGTACTCATAGTTGTGTGAGGGTTTTTTTAATTATGTAAAATTTATTGTGCATGAAATAGCACTTTGGGACAGTGCTATTAGTTAAAAAATAAATAAATAAATAAA